>CAUJNA010000891.1:1140021-1167521 GCA_963377175.1 Effrenium voratum | reverse complement strand
ATTAATGTATGTAATTTATGTATGTAATTAATGTATGTAATGAATGTATGTATGTATGTATGTTTGTTTGTATGTATGTATGTTTGTTTGTATGTATGTATGTATGTATGTATGTATGTATGTATGAAATGGATGCAATGGATGAATGTATGAAAGTCCAAAAACATTGAGTTTTTCCAGATTTTCGGCAAAAGGTGCAGGAAGCCCAAGCCAGCAAAAAGGCCGGCAGGGGGAATCGAGCCTGGGACCCCTGTTTTGCGACACCGGCTCCCCGAAGACAACGTTTAGTGGGGGGGGTTATCCTCTATCCTCTCTTAGGTATCCGATAGTCCTCTCTTAGGTATCCGACACGCCGAGCAATGTCGGCGGAAAAGCATTTGTCCTCCAGAGATCCGCGGAGGAGACACAGGCAAATTTGATGAGCTCATGCCGATCTCTTCGCACTGGAAGCTTTCCAATCTCTACAGTGTCATGGGTGTGATTCTTTGAGGTTGATGGTTGCAAGTCCAATGGACGGGCCTCGTCAACTCATTTCGATGCTCTCTCTCTCTTTTGGCTCTCTCTCTCTCTCTCTCTGTCTCTCTCGCTTGCTCTTTTGCTGCTCTTTATAATTGGCTGGATCAACAGCGAGTCCTTGTTGGTCCTGTTGCCGAAATCTTTCTCCGAGGTTTGCCCACGCTCAGGCGCGGGTCTGGCGTTGCTGAACACCTGCGCCGCGGCGTATTGTTTTCTTTTTTTTTGTCTCGCTGGTCAGGAGGTGCAAACGATGGAGCTGAGTAGCTAGAGCCAGACACCACACGTTTCAGAACGGGAGTCTCACCGAAAGCAGCCTGTGCAAGAACGCACGCTGCAGTGTTTCACTCGCCAGGCTTTTAACTGGGTCCCTTAAAGTGAACATTTCGAGGGCCTTCTCCTCAAAACTGCTTTTTAGCCTTTAAAACGCAAATTAGAGGGCAATTATGAGGATGTTTCTTTACTGGACCCAGTGTAATCATCTCTTTGATGCTCTTCAACCACTTGAACAAAAGCCCTGTGCAACCAAGAGACGTATGTTCTACACAGAACACCCTTCAGGCGGTTGTGAGTGTGTTCTGCTGCAAAGGGGTGACGGACAACGCCCCTCTCACTGCCAAGCAAATTGAATTGGTCCTTCAGAGAGGAAAAGGAGACTAGAATGCAAGCTAAATGGCTTCTGTGCAGCTCGCCCTGCAACCATGGCTCAGTCCCTTTTCAAGACGAGTTAGAATTAATTTGCCTGCTTGCATAGGACAATGGCGGTGTCAGAGCTATGAGAAGTGCAAAGCGGTGATGCCTCAGGTCAGGATGCATTGTGACACCATTGGAATGCATCATCTAATTCTGAAGTTGCATCAGATGTGTAGTAGGGGGGCGGGGCAGACCCGATTTTAGCGTGTTGCAGGCGGAGTGTACGAACGTTAAGAGCGAGCTGACGAAGAGCAAGGACTTTGCAGGGGCGCTTTTTGTTCATGGACAATAGAGGGTTGATCAATATTCTGGCCCCCAAATGACTATGGGTAGCTTTTCCCATTTAGAGGGAAATATTATTTTTGGGTTTTCCCGGATGGTCATCCTGTGTAGAGGACCTTTTGATCAACCCCCAATTCCCTGTGTGCTTGAGCGAGGGGTTCTGCTTTGGGCAGCATGGGCAACATGCTTTGGGCTTTTGCAGCGCAACAATTTCTGAACGTCCAGAATTGATTTGTCAAAAAGGATTGTGGAGTGGCCTATTCTCTTTCTGAAAGCACATGCAAGTGCGCCGACAAATCATTCAGGCAATAGCATGTTTAAGTCTGTGCCAATGCAAGCCTTCCCTTCCGCTTTCGAACTTTAGAACTGATTCATGCTTGCAGGAAGTTGGCAGTGCTATCAGTGAGCTGGGGCGAAAGAGGCAATGGCAGAAAGCTCTGGACCACTTCTACGGGGCTTTCAATCTCAGACTTGGCTTGAATGTCATCGTCCTCAATACTGCCATTTCGGCGTGTCAGCGCTCGGAGCAGTGGCAACAGGCCGTTGGGCTGATTGTGGAAGCTCCAAGAGTGGCGCTGCAGCCTGACATCATTTCCTACAATTCCTTGGCAGCAGCATCTCAAGGTTTGTGGCAAGTGGCCTTGGCGGCTTTGGCAGATGCTCAAAACGCATCCCTTCAACTGGACCAGCGTAGCTTCACTTCTGCCTTGCAGGCCTGTGGAGACTGGGCTGCTGCTCTCGCGATTCTACAGCACATGAAGGATTCCACTGTTCCGGTTGATGCTTTTGCGTGTGGGGCGGCGGTGTCCGCTTGCGCATCGAAGTGGCAGCTGGCGCTTCACTTGGTGGCGGAAGCCACGCCCGAGGGATCTGGCAAGGAGCGCTCGGGGAACTGGCAGGTACCAATGGCTGCAGCCATGAATGCTTGCGGGCGAGCAGGGGAGTGGGCGAGGGCCCTTGCCTTTCTGGCGGAGATGCCGTGCCCCAATGTGGTGATCTTTGGGACGGCGATGAGTTGCCTTGAACGAAACAGCCGTTGGTTGCAGGCCGTTGACCTTCTGGAGAGCATGAGTGCTGTCAAGGTTTCCCCGAATGTTTTTACTTATAGCATTGCCATAAATGCTTTGGAGAAGGCTGGACTCTGGCAGCAGGCCATATCGAGATTTCAAGAGATGATGAGAATATCGGTGCGCCCGACATCTGTCAGCTATGATGTCTTGATGCGCTCGTGCCAGCAAGCCTCAGGCTGGCAAGTGGCCCTGGACATATTAGCATCCATGCCTCATGAACATGTGCAGCCAACTGTAAAGAACTTCAACGCGCTATTAAGCGTGTTGGAAACAGATGGCTTGTGGCCCATGTCGCTCCAGGTTCTGGCCGGCATGGGTATGAAACCAGACATCGCTACACTTAGCATCGTGTCACGAACGTGTGCCAGAGAGCAGTCTTGGCAACTGTCGCTTTCTCTGCTGGAGGACGCTTGTGAGTCGAAGCTCGAATTGGATGCCATTGCCCTGAGCATCTCTGTGTCGGCTTGTGAGAAGGGCTGTCAGTGGCAGCAGGCTCTTGATGTGTTACTGGGAATGCAGACAAGCTCCTTGAAGATAGGTGATATTCCCGTAAGCGCCACGCTCAGAGCATGTCAGGGAGCCGGTCTTTGGCAGGAAGTCTTGGGCATTGTTGACCTGGTCTCACGATGGTATGCACCGAGTGTGGGGATCTACAACACAGCTTTGGGAGCCTGTTGTTCAACAAGACAGTGGGAAAGAGCATTGAGCTTGTTCGAGATCGGATGCAATCTGGAACTGCAGCCTGACGTGATCATGCTCACGACGGTCATGTCCGCATGTCAGGCTGGCTTCAAGTGGGAGCATGCCATGTCAACCCTTCTCTCTTTCGGAGACCGACATGTAGAGCCAGACGCAACTGCGTGCAATGTAGCAACCTCAAGCTGCGCGAGCTTGCACAATTGGCGAGTGGCGCTGGCGTTATTATACTCGATTGAAGGCGTTGCTTGGCCTGACCTCGTGACTTTCAATACAGTTTTGGGCTCTTGCGCTCAGCCAGAGAGCTGGCAAATGGGTCTGTGTCTTCTGCAAGATGTCAGGGCCACAAAGTTGTCCCCGGATCTGGCCACCTTCCACGCGAGTTTGGAAGCCTGTTGTGCTGGGCATGCGTGGGAAGCGGCCCTTCTCATCTTGGAAGACATGGTGATGGCATCCATGCCCTTGGGAATAGCCAGGAACCTGGCTGCGATGACATGTCAGTGCGCAATGCAAGGGGCGGTTGCGGGAGAGTTGCTGGCCTCGAATCTGGGCGCATCAATCGAGAGTGATGCAGTGACCTTCAAGACGGTTCTTGGTCTTGCAGAAGAGGGGAACGAACTCAGGCTGCAAGCGCCAGCGTGCCTGCAGGCTTTGACCAGCTGGGCGCAAGACAGCTTGACACCTGAGGAGGTGCCGAGTCTAGCCCAAGGTGCAATGCTTGGACCAGCACAAGCCGTGGTTGCCACGGAGATCCTGCATTGGCACGGCGGCCTTCATGTAGACCTTTACTGCCACCTAGCTCGCAGAGTGGGTGTGCCCGTCAAGACCCAGCTAGCAGGCTTATGCCAGGGCATGCGAGCTGACTCGAGCCGGCTGCAAAACGCTGTGTTGGAAAGACAGTTTGGCCTGAGCCCGTTGTTGTCCCTTTCAATTCTCGAGGAGCTGGGCTTTTCCTTGAGCTTTGGGGATAGCGTGGCAGCTTGCAGCACAAGGCGTGCCTTGGCACAGGGCGGTGTCTCAACAGCAGAGGAGCCAACCTCGAAAGACTTGGCTGCCTGGTCGTCTTGCTCGGTTAGGGGCCTTGAACAGAGGGGTCGCTGTGCTGGGTATGGCTCGGATGTGGATTGTTTTGATACCGCCTCCCCAGATGTGCTGCTTCCTGTTCAAGTGCAGCACGACCGCGGCCCACACGCTGAGCGACAGGCGCTCTTGGCCATCTTCAGGAGCGCACGGCTGGGAAAAGTCTCAAGCCGCGTGTTGTAGGCAGGTTTCTTGGCGAGTGTTGCAGCCTGACTTATATGAATTGCATGCAACACCCTTGGCTTCCAGCGAACTCATCGCTCTTGGGCTGCCACGCTCGTTCTGCACGAGCGAGCAGCTGCCAAATGGTGGACACACACTCAGACGCCGGAATCAGCTCAGCCCGTGCATACGTGCCTTCCGGCAAAGGCCAGCGCGGTCTCCAATGACTTGAACTTATCCAACAAGGCCCAGGAACAGGGATGCTGCATTGTTGTACCTTCATAAGCATATGTTTTGCTGGCCAAGGTGTTGTTCCGTGGTGTACCTGACAGCTGCAGCTCGGAGGACGCTGATGCCTTGTTCCGACATATTGTCATCTATGGTCTGTGGTCCAACGGTTCGTTCAGGAGGTGTCCGCTTTGCTGCAGAAGTTTGGGCTCGTGCCTCGCACATTGGACCTTTCGACATGTTTGGTGACATCTTGCACTCTTGCCCTTTGCTCACGCGACAACAGTAAAGATCCAAATCCTAGGTTCAGGGTTAAACATTGACCACGCATGTCCCAGGCCAGTGGAGTGCATTTGCTACGAGAAAGGCGGGCGTTTTTTTTTGGACAGTCAGCCCCTGGCTCCGAACTGTTAAGATTCGGAACCGCTCCCAAAGTTGTTGGACAAACATCCCACCTAAATGATGTCCACCATTTTGGGTCCCTCATCAAAAAACAACACCCAGGTCCCTCTCAGCCACGAGAAAAATCCACCGCCCAAATGGTGGAAACGTCCAAGCCGGCCGGGTGGCGCTCAGGCAAGGGCGGGGGCTCGGCGGAGTTCCTCTTCTGCGGCTCCGCCGAGAGTGCTGAGGAGGAGTCCAAGAGGCGACCCAAAGCGAACCCGGCGGCGCGTCTTTTTCGAGGTGCCCTTTTTTGGGTGTACAAGGGAAACCACAGGGAAACCAAAGGGAAATCACCAATGTTTGTTTTTTTTGCCCCGATTTTGAGACTATGGTTATGTCTATGCAAAAAGATCGCGCTTTTTCCAGCGCTTGAGCCAATGGCCGTCGCCATTGAATGGTTCCGTGTGCATCATGTTTCTGTTGAACATGCACACTCCCCCTGCAGCCTTCGGCTGCATTCAAACTTCTTCCCATTCAGAAGAAGAAACTGAAAATTCCTCCGCCAAATCCCCAGCACCATCTGCTACCGGAAGACTTGATGGAGTCCTAGGTTTTGCCTCCATAGTGCTCGCCCGTGTAGTAGTCCTCCCTCGTCCGCCAGCTTTCGCCTTTGGAAATGTGACTACGGGGCCAGCATCTTTCCCACGCTCCTCTGGGCCTCCTCGCGCATAGCCTCCGGATCCAACTTGGTCCCCACACCCCTTGCGCTAGGATCAATGCCCCTCGAAGCGATTCCACTGTCCTTTACGGACGACCAGCCGGAATTCCTCTCCTTCCTGACCTTGATCTGGAAGAAAGTATACCCTCGCCATGGTTGCATTTGCGAGGTTCGTTGTCGCTCCTGATGAGCTGTCCAGCTGTCCTCCTCGACGGACCGGATACCCAAAGGCGATGTGCCCGTGTGTAGCTTCACCGTGATCCTCCTCGACTCCAACCGCGCTGCATCCAGCGGGAACTCTCGATGGATCGGGTGAAACCTGCGTTTCCGAGGTTTGCCATGTGCACGGATTGCCCATCCCGGCTGGGACCAATCCCACTCGTCCTTGTTCTTGTTCTTGAGCATCGGGGGGGCCTTGTACTCCTCGAGCTCCCACGGGAGTACTGGCCCATCCTGATGAACGTCTTCTTCTTGATTATCTGACCTCCTCCCCTTCTCCGTCTTCTCCTCAATCTTATTTGCCTGCTTGGCCTCCACATTCGGCTGCTTCGACAACCACCTCAAGGCTCGCAGCCGCGGTCGAACTTCTCGCTGGCTTGGGGCCCTGATATGGGTGTTCCCAATCCTGGGACGGGCTGGTCCCGCATCATCCGGGTTGTTATCATCCCTCGGACTGCGGCTTCGTTCACGCTCACCCGGTAGTGAAGTGATTCCCAGGTCCCGCAAGCTCACATTGCCTCGCAGTGGAGCCACGAATGTCGTAGATCCCGTCCAGGCATCTGCTTCGCGAAAAGCTTCCATCCTCCAATTGTCATTGATCACCCGCCGCCCTCGCTCGAGATCGACGAAAACCAAATTGGTCTGTCGCCGACTTTCCAGCATCGTAGCGTTGACCCCCGGAGGCATGTTCCTCGGATCCGGTTGAAAATCCCGGTTTCTCCTCAGCATATGAATGCGGGTCGCCACGATGAAGTCTCGCTCAAACGTCACCTCCCAAAAGTCCTCAGGCTCCTCATCCTGTGACCCACGAATTGGACCACCAGATGGTTCAGGCCATGGCTCCCTTGGTGCCTCGATTGGCACCCGACCCTTACCTATTGATGCAGGGCAGCCCGTAGGCCAGTGGTAAAACGGCAAGCGGCAGGGGTCCTCTTGTTTTACCCTCGTGGCTGGTTCATTTTCCCTAGCCCATCTTGACGTCGCCGGTTCATGTTCCCTGGCGATCTTCCTCTCTGTCGGTTCATCTTCCCTGACAGAGGGCCTTGCCTTCACCGGTTCATCATCCCTGGTGACAGGCTTCCAAACAGAGGGGTCCCTTGGTGTGGTCGGTTCATCTTCCCTGACCATCTTGGCAATCCTTCCCTCTAAGTTGCCTTGCTGTGCGGCTGGTTCATCATCCCTAGCCGATCTTGATTCCCTCGCAGGTTGGGCCCGATGGCCTTTATACACAAAACCTAACCCAACACCAAGAGCCGCCAAACAAAGCTCCTTCACGGTGTGAGACCGAGGGTCCTGCGGCTTCCAGCAAGCCACAATACCCATGAGCCCACTCAGAGCCGCCACCTTCATGACCGTGTCCTTGGTGAGGCCCTTCTGGGACCCAATGGCTTCTTGGTTCACCATTCCGTCCACCTCCGTTGTGGCCAGGAGCATGCCCGTCATGGCGTAGAACCTGAGCCACTGTGACCTGGAAGCCACCGTCTTCGTGAGGTAGTCTGCGACCAAATCACAACCTGGCAAATGTCGAACCTGCCATTCTCCACCTCTCACTCTTTCTCGCAACACATTGGCACGCAGCCGAAGATGCCGTGTGCGCCACGGCCCATCTGGATTCTGAACGATGGCCAACGCCGCCGTGTTGTCCCCGTATATCACTTTCTCCGTGATTCCTCCACCGTTGTGGCCACCCTCCATGATGTCCAAGACCGCGCAGAGGGAGTCACCCATGATCATGGCCTCGATATAGCCCACCAGTTCGGCTTCCGCTGTGCTAAGGGTCGCAAACGGCTGGCGGCTGGATTCCCATTGAACCAAGGCGCCACCATAGAAACCGAGAACCCCTTGATGGCTCTTTTCACCCAACGGGGCAAAGGAGATGTCCGCGTACATCTCTAATCTCCTCATTGACCTCGCAAACGGCAAACCGCCATCTGGCCCCCTGTCTCCCTTGCAGCCCCCATACACCAGGCCCAATTCCTTCGTACCGTACAAGTACGCCATCATCTCCATGCCGACCTTGACCACCTCCTGCGGACATCGTGTCACATGTTGCGACATCCAAGAGACTCCGAAGGAAACATCTGGTCTCGTCCGCACCGATAACCATAGCAGCTCACCAACCAATCCCTGAGCCGCCCGAATAGCCTCTGGCGTCATTTGCGGGTTCTCGGGGATCTCCGGCTTGCTGAACGGGACCGGTCGAGCACACTCCACGTTGTGCCTCTTGATCAGCTCCGCGATGTAGGAGGGCTGAGCCACTTGCAGATCTCCATCTCCGTTCCATCTCAACTCCATCCCGCAGAACTTGGTCCAACCTTCATGATGAATCCATTCCGGCAGGCTGCAGACCCATTCTTCATTGATCCGCTTGATGATGCTATCCACCAAGCCTCGAGGTCCAGCTGCCAAGAAATCATCTACGTAGATCACAACGTACCCGCACGGAGCTTGCAGTCCATTTGTCTCCTTTTTCTGCTCCATCACCGCCCACACGTTGGACTCGGTGGTCTGCTGCAGCTTGAAGCTTCGGCCCTCATGCTTCCACTCGAAACCCCTCAGACGCTGGTCTCTGAAAGCCGACCAGTCTGCTGGGCTGGTCTCCAGACCATACATGGCTCCTTGAACAAGCCAACGCTCCGAAGCCGGAACGATGCCCGCTTCTACAAGCACCTTGGGGGGCCTCGTGATGAGGACCCTCCTCTTCTCTTGACGAGGTGCCAGCAGGAAGGCGCATTTCACATCCACCGTGGCCAGGTCCCACCGCTCGTGTGCCGTTTTCCGTAGGACGCACCTCAAGGCCGTGCCATCGATGCCTCCCGCGTAGTTTTCCTTCTTGTCCACCGCCGACTTCGAGCTTTCACCACTGCCGTCCGTCAACAGGTTGCCACAAATCACCGCCCGAGCTCTTTTCCTGCCCAGAGGTGCCTTGATGGTTGTGACCAGCTTGCCCGGGGCGAACTCCGCGTTCTCGATGCCCGGGATGCTGTCCAAATCCTTCTCGTTCACTGGCTTCACCACCTTCGTGCCGTACACCAAGGCATTATACTCATCGGTCATGGCTTCTTTCCAGCTTTCCAGATCTCTTCTCACCTCCTGAAGCGGCACGGTGCGAGTTTGTAGAACCTTTTCCGGCTCCTCTTCGCAACCTCCCTTCAACAAGGCCATCCGATAGCCCTTCTCACCCTCGTCCTTCTGAAGGTTCCCCAGGTCGTCTTCCAGCTGATTGATGCCACCCATGAGAAACTCCACCGCGGCACCATGTGCAAATCCAAGCTCCTCACCCATGGGGACGACCTTGATTTCCTCTGCTAATGCTTCCTTCAAGCCCCACTGATAGGCGCCCAGAGTCTCCTCGAGCTCTTCTCTTCCTTTGTCTGTTAGCCAAAATTTCTTCAGGCCAGTGTAGTACTCCCCCCCCGCTTGCAGTTCACGTAGAGCGGGGCCTTCATCTTCTTCCTGAGGCAGTACACCTTCTTCATGGTCGAGATCTCCCCCCAGATGTGGCCCACGTTCCATCCGCTGTTTCCCGGTCAGCCGTTGCTTCGGTTTCCCAGGGTTATCATCCACCTCCAGCTCGTACCGCGCCCTGTCTGCTTCCTCATCTGGCAAGATGGCAGCCCTTGCATGCTGGATGGTCCCCTCATTGGTTTGCACCACCCAACCCCAGCTCATCAATGGGCTCGGACCCAGTAGGCGAACTTCACGAAAAGGTGATGCCAAGGGCCCCTTCTTATGCCATCTCTTCGTCTTCACCATGACCTTAGCGTAGAATGGGAGCAGCGGGAAGGTCTCCACCCCAAGTCTTTCCAGCTGTTGCTGATTTCGCTGCAGGACCACATGACGTAGGGCTGCAGGCCACCACTTCGCTGGAGCTCCAGACCCCTTCAGCACCACTCGAAGCCTTCTTTTGACGTGGTTGACCTCTGTCTCCACTCTTCCGTTCGCTGCATGATCGTCTCCCGAGGTCATGGTAAGCAGCAAGTTGTGTTCCAAGCACCACTGCTGCACCTGCTTCGAGAGGAACTCCTTTGCTCGGTCACAGTGCATGCGGTAGAGCGGGATCCCCAAGCTGCGGTATTTCACGAAGATAAGGTTCAGGGCTCTGATAACCTCCGTGGCACTTCGGGTTTCCATTACTTCCGTCATGGTGACATTCTGAACCTTGACCCCCTTGAGCGCCTCGGCCATCTCGTCCTTGACCTTCTCGTTGAGCCGCCTTGCCTCGTCGTCTGAAGCGCGGGGCTGCTCATCTTCTTCTTCCCATTCACCTGAGACCACATCTTCTTCTGCATCTTCGACCGGCTCTGCTGGTGGATCACCACCTTCTCCTCCTCCAAGAGGTACAGGTACTGTTCCGATAAGGGCATACTTGACCTTTCTCCCGGTGCCTGCATCATCTCCGGCCGAGAAGGGGCCAGCAATATCCACGTTGAGGACGTAAGCCGGTATATCTGCCTTCAACCTTCTATGGGGCCGATCTATGCCCGCTTCCTGCATGCAAACCCGGCACCTCCGATTGAACGGAGCGTGTCCCCTTTTCACATGCTCCTTCCACTTTTCAAGGGTCATCTTCTTGAGCTCCCCCGTGTCTGCTGCCTTGTCCCTTGAACCTTCCTCCAGTTGATCAATCATCACCTTCAGGGACTTCTTGATTGCTGCCACCATCCCAGGTGCCCATTTCGACCAGGTCCTCGTCTGCACCAACCGTCGCTGTAGGTCCGCCTCCATCTCTTGATGGCCTTGACCCTTAAGTCCATGAAGCTCCCCCATGCCGGGCAGATTGGTCGCCAGCGTAGTTGGTTTCCTCCGGGGATGGCCAGCTGCCCCTTGATCTAGGTCCACCAAGATCATGCCATGATCCCGACAGAACTCGCGCACCTCCTCGAAGTTCCAGAACGAGGGGATGTCAAGCTCCTCTGCCTTTGGATCGTACTTGGCCGGGTCCATCGGAGACTCCCCCAGGAACCCAACCGGTTTTTCTCTCCTCCATGAAGAGTCCTCGGCGATCAACCACAAAGCCATCTGCTTGAAGAACAGTGCCGTGTCTCCATTGACCTTCCTTTTGTCCTCTATGGACAAGCCAGACAGTCCATACCGACGTTGGTCCCGGCCCCTCAATGGCTTCGGTCCTGGTTGATTGTGCCGCAACCTGGAAATAGTCCGGCATGGTGGTCCGCCGATCACGGCCCGAATCAGTCCCTTCTTCCCAAGGTACCAAAGGTATCCCCACAAGGCCGCATCATGAAGGTTCTGCCTCGCATTCTCCTCCATGTCTATCGTGATGACCTCGTAGCCTCTCCAATCTTCCCTTCTCCATTCCTTGGCATCCCTTCCGGCGAAGAGGTGAACCACCAGCCCCTTGCTTCTTTCCCATCTTCTTCTCAAGCTCCTGTTGAAAGGGCTCCGAGCGGCGGCTTCTGCTCCGTCCTCTACTCGGCCCATGAGCTCCAGCACCTCCTCCGGAAGATGCGGGAAATGCCGCAACCACCATTCCCGATCCTGGGTTACCACCGCGCTCCCGCCCGGGGCATCCAGGTAGTCCATCAACTTCATCGCCGCTGACCGTTTCATGACCGGGCACCCATGACGAAGCCAACAATGAAGCCGACCGTGTCCAGGGTGATCGATGATGCAGCCCTTGGCATTCCACTTGACCACAAAGCCGGCGTCGACCAACATCCTCAGTGGTATGATGGGCTCCACCGGATCCAGCGTCAACAGGGCCGACGTGCCAGGGTGCTTGTACAACACCGTGCTTCCGCAGGCCAACTCCACTTCCACTGCCGTTAGATCGCCTCTTTCGTGCGACCTTGCCTGCCTCAAGGCATGCGTTGCCCCTCCGTCCAGGAGGGCAACTGGCTCCACCTCCTCAGCTCCAGCCTGTCTCTTGGCTGCCTCATACTTGATCTGGAGGGCCTTCATCGATCTCAATGATTTCAGCAAGCCCGCCACTTCCGACATCAACCCAGCTGCCTCCGCAGCATCTTGCGGCGGCTTAGGTGTTCCTCCACCCATGTCCACCGAATTCGGCGGTGCGGTGCTGGGAATCCGACCGGTGACCTCCCGGGACGCCTCCTCCGCGGAGCCCGGTGAGCCAGCCTGTCGGGCCCCTTCACCGCCTGCGCCAGAGCCTTCTCTCGAAGACCTTGCATCCTTCTGCTTCTCGAACTTGGACACCTTGGGAGGGGCCGTTGCTGTCGTCTTGCTCGTGCCCCAGTCCCATTTCTTGACCGGGCAATCCCGCTTCGAGTGGCCCACCCCAGAGCATCCGAAGCACCGGTTGTTCTTCTCCAAGCCATCCCACGAATGGGCGTAGCTGCAACTGCCACCCTTCTTGCATCCTCCATCTGTGCCCCAAAACCTGCATGGTGCCCCGAATGACCTTTTCTTCTGGTCTCCCGTCTCTGCAACCGGATCCTTGGCTCCAGAAGTCGCCAGGGCCTTGAGTCCCGCCGCTGGCTGAGTTGGATTGGCCGCGTTGGTCGTGGATGAGGTTTTCAGGGCTGTTGCAAGTGAGAGTTCTTCCGCCTCCGCCTGCAAATACTCCGAGAACTGCTTGATCTTCGCGAGATGAGGGCGAACATCAACTTGAAGTTCTTGGCGAACCGAGGAGATCCGAAAGCTGGCTTGAGCACCCGCTTTCCCGACTGCTTCCGCAATCTTGTTCAGGACCGTCAGCAACACCAAACCATCTGGTAGTGCCACCTCCAACTCCTCTGCCCTCGCCAACCATCTCCTCCACAGCCTCAACGTCTGCAGGGCCTCCGTCAACGTGTTCCCCACCTTCGGATCCAGGTTCTTGAGCAGGTTGCCTCTCTCCGACGTCCCACCCGGCTGATATATCTGGTGAAGGCGAAACATGATCTCCGTGGCCGACATCTTCCTTGCCGAGATGATTTCTCTGCGGATTGGGTCAGGCAGTGCAGCAAGTAGCATGGAAAGCCCCCGTTGCTCCACCCGGTGATTGTGGACATGTTTCTCCCCCAACGAAGGCTTCAGCCTCAGCTTCTCCAAGGGGGTTGCAATCAGCCACTCCATGTAGGTGGATTCTGCTCGTTGAAGAACATCCTTCCACCACTCTTGAGCTGAACCTGCAATGTCCGCCATCAACGGCCCGATCACCGTCACCCAATCCCCAAAGGTCAACGCTGCCAGATCTCCTCCAGGGGGAGGCAGACTAGGCAACTCCAAATTCCTCAGAGCCTCCGACAAGTGAGATGGAGCACTCGACTTATTGTCGTCCAATCCCCTCGGAGGTGGCGGTGGTGGTGGAGGTGGCTGAGGTCGATTTCCTTCATCATGAAGCGGTGGAGGACCAAGACCTCCAACGACTCCTCCTTCTGATGCCGTCCTGTAGGAAACATCGTCCCTCGTTCTTGCCGCCTGCAATCTCGCCACTTCTCTTTCGAAGATCTCCTCCGCGTCCCTCATCACCCGTAGTCGCAGAGCTTCAAGATCTTCTTCTTGTCCTTGTAGTCGTCCTCGGTCTTCGGTAGTCGCCCTGCCAGCAGACACAGGTTGTGCTTGGGCGGCCCTTCTTTGAACCTCAGGGCTCCAAAACGGGTTCACCCCGCCACCTGCTGGTGCATCTCCCGGACCATAGGGACCTCTCCGATTCCCACTCAAAGTCTCCCGACCATCATAGGGCTCCAACTGCCTCGGCCTGACTTCCCATTCCTGGCCTTGACCTTGATGAGCCGTTAGTTCCCGACTATCTGAAGGACGCCCGTCAGGTTGTCCACGCAGTTGACCATGCCCTTCAGGTTCTCCCGAATCATGACCATGCCTTACTCCCGGATGTCCTTGGTCTTCTCCACCAGCCAGGAATTGCTCTTGGGGTACTACAGCATCGTGCCCGCCGTGCGCCCCAGAACGTCCTCGGATTTCCTGAGGTAGCCCGCTTGGCCCAGGTCCTTCGCCAGACCCACGCCCTCGAGACCCACCAGGATGGAATTGACCCCCACCCCGATCTTGAATTGGTTCACCTGGCCGTTCCAGGATCCGCTCCTGTTGGCCGGGTTGTTCTCCTTGTCCAGGGGGACCCCGTAGAGCTCCTTGCCCGCGGCGTCCATCTTCGGCCAGATCCGGCCCCAGCCCGGGAGGGGGAAAAACATCCCTTCCGCCCCTAGGCTCACTCCGTTCCGGACCGGTGACCCGGCGAATCCCCCGCCGGTCCTCCAGATCCTCCGACCTCGCCCTCCGCGATGCCCGTTCCTCCTCCTGCACCCGCTCCATGATGAGGCGGTCCAAGGCCTCATCTGCGGTCTCCCCATCTCGTACCACTTCTCGCCGGCGCCTGCGAATCATGGCTTTACCTCAGAGAGTTTGGGCTCATAACCTATGGTTATGTCTATGCAAAAAGATCGCGCTTTTTCCAGCGCTTGAGCCAATGGCCGTCGCCATTGAATGGTTCCGTGTGCATCATGTTTCTGTTGAACATGCACAGAGACAAACTCATATGTGGCTGTGAAGTGGGGACCCGAAATGGTGGGCATCATTGAGGTGGGGATTTATGTCAACCAACCACTTTGGAGGTGGTTCCCCATGTTCTTCTTGCTAAAGTTAGGGGGCTGGCCCGACTTCAGGGATTTCTTTCTATCTTTTCTTTGGGGGTTGATCCGCGTTGATTCCCTGCCCCACCTCCCTTGTTTCCCCTTAGTCCGCCCCCCCCGCCCCACACTACCAGCAAATTCTCATGGTACCGCCCACAATTGCAATTAGTTGCGACTGGACCTTTTTCCCAAGACATCCAAGTTGGGGTCTGGATGACTTTTCCGGGTGTCACTGCCCGCCAGGCCAAACTCCTCGCTGGTCTTGGCTGGTGCCGCTCCTAGCAAAAGTAGGCCACGAAGTCAGATGGGTCATCTCCGTTGCGAGGACTCCATGAGCTCGGCATGGGGGTGTCCAACTGGTGGCGCTTTCTTGGAGCTTGTGATGGTCTAGACAACATTTTGGATGCCCCAACTGTGCATCCCACAAGTTGTGCACTCTTTTCGCACTCGTTCAGCACTTTCTAAGGGGGAATTTGCAGGTGGGATACGGAAAATGCAACCCAAGAGATGCGACCGGTGAGGTCAGCGTGTCGAAATTGTTCGTGGTGCTCCAAGATGGGAAGGGAGCACAGACACAGGCAAGGCGGCTGGGCAAGTCCAGCTGGTAGAGACTAGGCATGGAATCACTTGGCATCGACGACAGGCGCTTTCCAGCAAGCCTTTGTGACACCAAAGGTGAGCATGGACCCGTTGGACTGACGCAGCGTCGTGTTCTTTTTTTGCATTGGCCCTCCAGCGATCAGACCCGCAGGACACTGTGATCGTCCGCGGTCAGACTTCGGCGGCTGCCATTGGAATGGTTGCGGAACTTGTGCCTTGCTTGCACAGGGCCTTTGAAGTATTTGGTGCTCGTGCTCTTCTCTGGAATACTCATTTCAAGAGGAGAGCGATGTTGTTCCTGCTCGGCTTTCCGGCTTTTCTTGGTGGGGTTAGCCTTTTTGGAGTTTGGTGTTATTTTCATGCCTTTTGTTGGCTTCTTTGTCCTTCGGTTTTTTTGGCTGTTCCGCTTTCTAAAGCGAATCCGAAGCCAGTTGTAGTAACCCAGCCAAGAAAAGCAATCCTAAGCTTGCCACGAGCCCACCCTCAACCAAGCGGCAACCCAATTGAACCCACTCTAAACCCATCCTGGCGAACCAACCAACCCACAGCAAAGCCACCTGACACTGGGCTTAAACCAACCCTCCACCCTCGCCCCCAAAGCCAACCCTGGACCCAGCTCAAAACCACCACACCAACCTCAAGCCAACCCTACACCGGCTGGAACACAGGAAACAACACCAGCAAAACATGGATCCTTTTCAGCCAAAGTGCTTTTCTATTGATAAGCGCCAACAAAGGGCAGCAACAATCAGTCGGAACATGCTCAGGCCAAGTCCCGAACAACCACCTTGGTGATTTGGGACCGGCATCACAAGCCGAAAGACGAAGTCAAGGCGGGAAAAGACAGAGTCGCGCCGCTGGACCGCCTTTCGGTTGGGACATTTCAACGCCAGGTGGCAAATCTCCCAAAAAAGATCTTCAAGGAGACCTTCTCAGAGCAGGAGCCAGTGTCCCATTTTTTGCTTGGCCAGAAAGACACGTTTTGATGTGGGGACTCCGGGACTCAGGCCAGACAAGGAAGTTATGAAACGAGCTGGAGATTATTTCCCGGCCCAAGACTTAGACACGTTCGAGTTGTTTGCTCGGTGCAGTTTTCTCAGGTGGGTGCGCCAAAGTGTGCGCTGGTGTTGGGGCCTCGGGGGTGGCTCAATGGCCGCGATTCCAAACCCGTATGGGGGTTGATCAGGATTCCTGGCCCCCATGACCCTGGGTAACTCTTCCCGTTCAGTGGGATATATCATTTTTTTGTTGTGGTTTTCCCCCCAATGATCATCCCATGTATATCGGACCTTTTGATCAACTGGTCCTAAAGGAGACGGGGTTTGGGTTTGTTCCGAGCGCAATTCGCTGAGGCACCTAGCAGAGGAGAAGCTGAAAGTTGCAACAGAGCTGGCAAAGCCATTGTCAAAGGCCGGGCCCTTTCGATTGACTGCACCTGAGACCCACTAAGGTCCTAAGACATCTAAGAGATGCAGTCAGCGAGAGGGTCACCACTTTGGGATAGAGATTCTGACTTTTTTGTTTGGCCATCCCAATGTGTGCATTGGGTCATTGGGTCATTGGGTGATAAGGAAGAGGGCATGGTCTCCAGCGCCTTTGCAGGTCAACGACCTCATGGATTTCTGCAGGCATAACCACTTGGAAACCATGTCCAACTTCAACGCCTTCAAGATCTATCAGTGCGCTCCTCGGTTCTTCTGAAATGACGGCTCAAGTTTGCTCTTGGCACGTTCTCCATCATGAGATGTAGACGTACAGGCAAACGTGCATACTTTAAAGATTTGTATGGTAATATATACAATATATATGTGTAGGGACCCCCTCCAAAACTTAGTTTTTGAGCCAATGGGATAGGAGTTGGCTTGCTTCAAGCTCTGCGCAGACTGTAAAAAAAAACCGTTAAAGCGGCTTCAATGCCCTTCCATCCATCCAGACATACATACATACATACATACATACATACATACATACATACATACATACATACATACATACATACATACATACATAGTTAGATATTCGCATGAACATATACATACAGACACATACATATAGATACATATACGTACATATACATACAGAGACATGCAAATACATACATACATATCCATGCATATGCATGCATATACATACATATGCATACATATGCCAACCTATGCATATATGTATATATACATACATACAAACACATACATATACGTACAATCACATATACATACATACACACACACATGTTCATACTTTCTCACACATACATATACATACAAATGCTTACACATACACGTACACGTACACGTACACATACACACATACACATACACATACACATACACATACACATACACATACACATACACATATACACACACACACGCATACATACATTACATTACATTACATTACATTGCAGTACATTACATTACATTACATTACATTACATTACATTACATTACATTACATTACATTACATTACATTACATTACATTACACATTACACATCATTACATTACACATTACACATTACACATTACACATTACACAGTACACATTACACATTACACATTACACATTACACATTACACATTACAGATTACATTACATCATACTTCATTCCATTCCATTGCATTACGTTACATTGCGTTACATTACACTACATTACATTACGTTGCGTTACATTACATTACATTACATTATAGTACATTACATTACATTACACATTACACATTACATTACATCATATTCCATTCCATTCCATTGCATTACGTTACATGACGTTACATTACACTACATTACATTACGTTGCATTACATTCCATTACATTACATTATAGTACATTACATTACATTACACAGTACACATTACATTACATCATATTCCATTCCATTCCATTGCATTACGTTACATGACGTTACATTACACTACATTACATTACGTTGCGTTACATTCCATTACATTACATTACATTACATTGCAGTACATTACATTACATTACATTACATTACATTACATTACATTACATTACATTACATTGCATTACACATTACACATCATTACACATTACACATCACACATTACACATTACACATTACACATTACACATTACACATTACACATTACACATTACACATTACACATTACACATTACATTACATCATACTCCATTCCATTCCATTGCATTCCGTTACATTACGTTACATTACACTACATTACATTACGTTGCGTTACATTACATTACATTACATTATAGTACATTACATTACATTACACATTACACATTACATTACATCATATTCCATTCCATTCCATTGCATTACGTTACATGACGTTACATTACACTACATTACATTACGTTGCATTACATTCCATTACATTACATTATAGTACATTACATTACATTACACAGTACACATTACATTACATTACACATTACACATTACATTACATCATATTCCATTCCATTCCATTGCATTACATTACATGACGTTACATTAAACTACATTACATTACGTTGCGTTACATTCCATTACATTACATACATTACATACATTACATAGAGTACGTGCATTTACGCACATTACATGCATTACATTGCTTTACACTACATTATTACATACATACATTACATGACCTTACATAACCTTACATGACGTTACATTACCTTACATTACCTTCCCTTGCACTGCAATACATATTTACATGCATACATGCATCCACATGGTGCGCGTGGAGGGTATTTGTTTGTACCCATTTACACGTGCTGCGCAGCTGCAGGGAGTGGATCCACGCGAACCGTGCTTGCACTTTCGTGCTGATCCCGCCAAAGCTATGCACTCGCCTCAGATTTCCAGTCACTCCTTAGATGCGGCCTTGCCTTTTGGTGCAAGTGAGTGTCTCTCAATTGGACAGGTCTTGGTGTTCACTGCCCAGGGTCAGAAGCCTTTTACCAACCTGGTGTTCACGCACAATGTTTTGTTCTCAGCATGGGCTGGTCCTGGGATTTGCAAGGGTTCACGCCCATTCAATCAAAGCCATTTGTGTCTGGCAATTTCAACTCGCCTGGAAGAATCATCCTGTGCCATGAAGGTGGATGTTCACTTGCCCAGCGGAGATAGTTGCTCCATCTCACTCTTAGGGAAAAGGCCAATCAGCGAGCTGAAAGCTGCAGCGCAGCAGCATTTCCAACGCCGCTTGAAGCTCACTGCGAAAGGCTGGCAGCTTGATTTGCGGGCCACACTGAGTGAGGCTGGGTTGCAAGATGGGGACGTGGTTGTTGCGGTTGTGCAGCCAGCAAAACTAGCTGCCACTGACAAGGCGTTTGCCTTGTATGGCCATGCGGGCGAGGTTGTGACCTGGGGTGATCCAGAATATGGCGGAGACAGCAGCCAGGTTCAAGAGCAGCTGAGGAACGTCCAGCACATCCAAGCAACTGGCTATGCTTTTGCTGCCATTCTTGAATCTGGGGCTGTTGTGACCTGGGGTGATCCAGAATATGGCGGAGACAGCAGCCAGGTTCAAGAGCAGCTCGCGAACGTGCAGCACATCCAAGCAACTGAGAGTGCTTTTGCTGCCATTCTTGAATCTGGGGCTGTTGTGACCTGGGGTGATCCAGACGACGGCGGAGACAGCAGCCAGGTGCAAGAGCAGCTGAGGAACGTCAAGCACATCCAAGCAACTGAGAGTGCTTTTGCTGCCATTCTTGAATCTGGGGCTGTTGTGACCTGGGGTGATCCAGACGCCGGCGGAGACAGCAGCCAGGTGCAAGAGCAGCTGAGGAACGTCAAGCACATCCAAGCAACTGAGAGTGCTTTTGCTGCCATTCTTGAATCTGGGGCTGTTGTGACCTGGGGTCGAGCGGACCGCGGTGGAGACAGCAGCCAGGTGCAAGAGCAGCTGAGGAACGTCAAGCACATCCAAGCAACTGGCTTTGGTGCTTTTGCTGCGATTCTTGAGAATGGGGCTGTTGTCACCTGGGGACATGCAGGATATGAGGGAGACAGCAGCCAGGAGAAAGAGCAGCTGAGGAACGTCCAGCACATCCAAGCAGCTGGCTATGCTTTTGCTGCGATTCTTGAGAATGGGGCTGTTGTCACCTGGGGACATGCAGGATATGGGGGAGACAGCAGCCAGGAGAAAGAGCAGCTGAGGAACGTCCAGCACATCCAAGCAACTGGCTTTGCTTTTGCTGCCATTCTTGAATCTGGGGCTGTTGTGACCTGGGGTGATCCAGAATATGGCGGAGACAGCAGCTTTTGCTGCCATTCTTGAATCTGGGGCTGTTGTGACCTGGGGTGATCCAGACGCCGGCGGAGACAGCAGCCAGGTGCAAGAGCAGCTGAGGAACGTCCAGCACATCCAAGCAACTGCGCATGCGTTTGCTGCCATTCTTCAATCTGGGAATGTTGTGACCTGGGGTGATCCAAAAGAAGGCGGAGACAGCAGCCAGGTGCAAGAGCAACTGAGCTTGCTGCAGTAACCTGGACGGCGCAATTCTGGAGTGCTAAACGCGCGCTGAAAGAAGGGAGCAACAGGTGGACTGGACAGTTGGATTCGGAATCCCAAAGTGTTGCTTGAGTGAGTGTTTGGAGTGCGACCACCAGCGCGATGCAAGGACGCACACCAAGGAAATATGAGTTGCTGCAGTCAAGAGGATGGCATGCAGGTGTATTTGATTGAGGTTGTGCTTTGTGGGGATTCTGCATGCCAACGGCCGAGTGAGCTTCCTTCAAAGTCTCCCGAAGGGATGTGGCGGCCCCTTTTTTTTGGCGGGGGTCTTTACTTTCCCCAAAGAAAATGCGCGAGGCGGACTCACTTTCCTGTTGTTTTGGAGATCTGCGGTAGCTACTGCCCATGTTTCGACCGTGGCTCATGGCCAATAGGCTATGAGTGGGACGATGACCTGGCGACTTGCACCACGGGGAGTAGGCGAATCGTGCGAGGGGATCCTGCGAGGCGGTGCCGAGCTCAGCCTGCGGAAGGAAGCTGAAGCTGAGACCCGTTTTTGGGCCCAGAAATGAGTTGGCTGTGGGTCAAAACCAATGGGATCCCATTTTGGGGTAGGTGCACCACGCATGTTAGTCTACTTTAGTGGGGATTGGGATGTTCACTGGGGGTGCGGGATTTTGACCCATGGCCAGTTTTCCTTGGAACGTTTTTTGGTTGGACACACTGGGAACTCTGGAGGTGGGGTGTGGGTCAAAAAGTAGGTGCCGGAACTGAACAATTGCGGTCCTCTGGCTTTGGAACATTTTGAGCCATAGCAGGAGTGCCATTCCTAAACGAAACTGAATCAGTAGAGGTGGTAGTTCTTTTGTTTTTTAGCAGAGGCGGCAGTGCTTGTAGTTTCTTGATGGCTGGGTGTGTTCAGTGAGTGCCAGTAGAGCCTGGACAGGCCGGGGGTCGGACGTTTGCAAAGAGAAGTAAGAGTGCCACAAAATCTGCACCGCGCCAATTGACCCATGGGTAGCATTTTGCCCATGTCGTTGCAACATCAAATCTTTTTATTCCCCAACCAATGGTCATCCAATGTATCACGGACCTTTTGATCAACATGTGCCGAAGGCGCGATGGGTCGGGCTGGACCTTGGGCCTACAGATGACCCACTCTGCCGCAGCTGTAAATGCTGCCGGGCTCTGAGCACGAATTCGGAGCGGTCAAGAACTGGTACACTTTTCGTGGGTTCAAACAAAGACACACCCAACTGTCCAGGCTTTGGCATCAGCAACGATTATGAGCGTGGTGACGGCTGACGACGCCACGAGGTGTCGCGACGTGAATCGATTTGAAGGTGCAGAGATGTGTTGCAAGGAGCAACCTTGCTGGCCGATGCCTGGAATTGAGCATGCGCGGGCCTCAGTACATTGCACGAACATGATGCCAGCTTCAAGTCGTTGACCAGTGCGCAGTCGAGATGGTTGAGTGTTTCCAGGCCAGTGTTTTCTACCTGGACACAGGGCAGGGGCCTCACCGGCCTCACCGGCCTCACTGCCTTGTGGTTCACGTCCGCAAACCAAACTATCCAACCTGAGGCACGAAGTGATCCTGCGGCGTTTCACGCAGGGCCAAGGCAATGATCCACTGTTGAAATTGACGCTGGCGAGCAAGGCGCTGACAGGTGGGATCAGCCAGTCTTCGTGAAGCGGAGGCTTCTTCCGGGCTAGGAGGGCAACCGCCCGAGCGACCCGAGAGCGGAATCCTCGAAAAGTGGGCGGGAGAACCCCGCAGCTTTGGCGGAGGTGTCGGAGCCAACGTAACAAAGCTGGGGAATCAGCAATAGAGGCGGCTACCGTCTAGTTTGGGTACTTTCTTTTCATGCCGGGCTTGGCCGCAACTCAGATTGCATGTTGCAAGGCCTGGCAAATGGGTCAAGGCATGTTTGGTGGGTGCACCTGCAAATGTTTTGGAGGTTCTGGCGGGCTAAGTCAATCTTTTTCTGCTGCTTCACCGGGGGAACGCACGCACTTTGGAAGTTCCATATCCCATTTTGAACAAACCTACAGTTGCCGAACACATCCAAAACACCTTCTTCGAAGGTAAACAAGAGTGAACAATGGAGGAAATGGGACCTCAACATTGTCTCCAGTTTTCTTCTTTTAGACAGGCGTAATCCAGCGTTGTTCCGCCAAATGTGATTGACTGCTTTTCTGATTGTTGGCTCGCACTCATTGTCAACCTTCGGTAGCATTGCCTCTGTTTGACAGAGCTGATTGTGCGGGTTTCTCTGATTCGTGACAGGCTTTATGCTTTTGGGCGAGCACATTTGAACAGGTGCGAAACCCACCGATTCCATGTTTGTTCTGCATACACTCTTTTCAACAGGACTTTCCTGGCGCATTCAGCACCCATCCTTTCTCTTTGCTTGAGGGTCGAAACAAATGGCTGTGGGTCAAAACCAATGGTATCCCATTTTGGGGTGGGTGTACCACCCATTTTAGAACCTATTTTAGTGGGGATTAGGATGTACACTGGGGCTAACCGGGATTTTTACCCATGGCCACATGTTTGGGCCTCGGCACGAGCTCATCTTCTGCCCCGCAGGCACTTTCTCTCAAGGACATGAGGGGGCGCCAGGGGTCGAGGAGGCATAGCCTCACAGCAGGACAGCCGGTTCAAAATCGGAGCGGTTTTTTCGAGACCCCCGAGTTGCCCGCTCCTGACGCAGGACACAGCAGCTCCGCGTCTGATGAGAGGCCACCCCTTCATTGGGCAGTACACCCGCCTTGAGGGTACTCAGGGGGTACATGGCAGAGTCCTTAGAGTCCTGCGGCACACGCGAGGTAGCCTGCTGTTCCTCCTCCTTGCCTGTGCAAGCGCTGATGACAGATGTGCCCACGCTCTGCCGGCTAGAATTGTTTGTGGATCTGGACCAACTTGAGGTCTGTGCAGCAAAATCCCTGCAGAAGCACCAGGAATTGAATCAATGGCAAAGGGATGCCCATGGAAGTTGGGTTGGGCCTATCCCCCAAAGAAATGTAGGCGTCACTCGGGGCTCGCGTTCTCGGGTATTTGAAGATGCGCTCGCGCCAGGCTGTCATCCCGACACATAATTCAGGCAGCACGCTTTTGCTGCCACAGGCATTGGTTCCTCCCTGCCACCAGGCAGCACTGTTCCATTTTGGCATGCTTGACGTAAGAACTTCCAAAGCATTCAAGGCACCACCACCACAACCACCACGTCACAGACTGAAACATCCTCAACTGCAACATCTTCAACTGCGACGAGCAGTACGCAAACTTCCACAACTACTACCAACTCCACAACCACGCACCTGGCTTAGAGGGAAGGCCACCGATTTCTGAGCCGCTCAGATGCGTCTGATGTGTAGGACCTGGACACGCACCACAAGCACCACTTCCACCCGAACTTCCTCAACGCACACATTGACCTCAGGCACGCAGCATGCCCTCCACTGTTGGCAGCCGGACGCGATGTCGCGCTCAGAAACAAGCACTAGCTCTACTGCCACTTCCATGACGACATCCAGTTCTACTGCTTTGGCCTTAGCTCATGGCTGGGAGATGGTAGCAAGGAGCGTGTCCCAGGCTGCTGATTTCCTGGGGGCTGCTTGTGAAAGTTTACTGTCTTGCTGAGTTGTCAACCTCTAGTTCAACTTTGAGCTCCACCAGTACTTCAAGCCGTTCGTCGAGCACCTCGAGCACCAGCAGTACTAGAAGTTCTGTCACCAACACAACTCAGACAAGCACGACCTCCAGCGTCACGACGTCCAGCAGCACCGTCTCCAGTAGCACTGGAACGCAAACCAGCAGCACCGCCTCCACTGAGACAACATCAATGGTGACCTTTACGACTTCAACACAGACCTGGATAGGCAACACGAGCACCTCCACCGAGACCAGCACGACATCTCAAAGCTTCACTTCGATCTCCACTACGTCAACTTCGTCTGTGAGCGCAACGGCAACCAGCACCGAGACGACAGCCACGACGAGCAGCACCAGCACCTTGAGCTCATCGACGCAAACAGGCACCAGTGCCACCACCACGAGCCTCACAGCCACGTCTCTAACAAGCACCACTCAGTCAAACACCACAACAACGACGTCGACCCTGACAACTACTACGCTCACCAACACCACGAGCACAACAGAAACTATCACCACCACCTCAATGACCAGAACTAGCAGCACAAGTTCCACCCAGACTGGAACAACTCAAACCAGCACGAACACCACCTGGACCTCCAGCAGTGTCAGCACTTCTTCGACAACCTCAACGCAGACGAATACCTCCACCGCAACCACGACGACCTCAACTGTCACATTCACCAACACAACAACAGGTACGACAACAGAAACAATTTTCACATCCTCAACGGCTACGTCTTCAACGATCTCAATGACTAGCTTCACAACATCAACTAGCACATTCACTCTAACGACTCAGTCCACTTCCACAACAACGCCCACAACCCAGACGACAAGCTCCAGCACAAGGACAACCACTTCTGCAACATCAACCTCGGCAACTGTAACAACATCATCCACCTACACTTCGACTTCGATGACTACCAGCAGAACCACATCAACTAGTAGCACCTTGTCTTCAACCACAACCTCAACCACTAGCTCCATATCAAACAGCACAACAACGTCATCCACCAGCACATCATCTTCCACCACATCATCCTCAAGTACATCATCCTCAACCACATCATCCTCAAGCACAACATCCTCAAGCACATCATCCTCAAGCACAACAACCACTCGCCCATGGTGTCAGAACTTTTTGGAAGGTGTAACAGTGGCAGACGACACCAATTGCAGCGCCCTTCAAGAAGGAGACACCTGCATTGCAGATGTGGGGTCAAACGAGACCGGAAACGAATCCAGCTGGTGCTACGCTTCTGGCGCATCAGAGTTCCTGTGCACTTCAAGTGGTGTATCTATTCCTGTCTCGCAGAACATTCGATGCCAAGTGTGCGGAGTTGGAGAGTTTGAAGACCTCGATGACGCGTTGAGCAACATCTCTGGCACTTTGTACTGGGGTCCTAATGCCATAGATGGGGAGGTGGACGAGTCGCTGGTGGATGGCTATGACATTTGGCTTGTGGACAGCTGTGGTGAGCAGCAGACTCACCTGGGCCGGGTCCCCAAGCTGGAGGGCGATGGGTCTTGCTGCGATGCGATGGCCTACAACTTCACCTTCGAGGTTGAGCTGCCGCAGGACAGCGGACAAAGAAGCTGGTGCGAGAGATGCAGGGAATGAACCATCCAACTGATAGTTTCCTTTAAGGGGACCGAAGCCTGGGTGCATTCCCACATTCCCTACTGAGAGCTGTTTCGTTGCCGGCCAAGGGTTTCAAGGTGTCCGACCGGTATCCTTGAAACGTTCGCAAGGACGGCATGGGGCTCATGGTGACTCCCTTCCAGGCGAAGCAGTGGGCAGCCGCCTTGCTAATATTTTTTGCATGGTTCTGTGTGCACCATTTTGGTGCTAGGTCTCATCTCAGTTTTCAGAGCTAGGGACCGGCATGTGAACAGAAACATGAATCGATTACTTAGAAGGGTCCGAATCTCTTGTGTGGTAAGCTAACGTCCTTGGATGAAATTTCACAGATTCCGTTGTGGCAACATTCAGGTCTCTCTCTCCGCCCCAACTCCAGCTTCTTTCTCCACTCTCCTCTCATTTCTTTCCGCCCGTTTTTCGATTTGTCCTGTCATCTTTTGGCTTTTGTCTCTGCTCCTCTACGTCTCCTCCTCCTCCTCCTCCTCCTCTTCCTGTCTCCCTCTCTATCTCTCTATCTCTCTATCTCTCTATCTCTCTATCTCTCCATCTCTCTATCTCTCTATCTCTCTATCTCTCTATCTCTCTATCTTTCAATCTCTCTATCTCTCCATCTCGCTATCTCTCAATCCCTCCATCCCTCTGTTTCTCTACCTCTATATCTCTCTACATCTCCATCTCGTTATCTCGCTATTTCTCTATCTCTCTATTTCTCTATCTTCTATGTCTCCATATCTCTCTATCTTGCTATCTCCCAATCTCTCTGTCCTTCTATCTCTATCCCTCTTTGTCTGTATTTCTCTATCTCTCTATCTCTCTCTATCTCTTTATCTCTCTATTTATCTATCTCTTTTCCTCTCTATCTCTCTATCTCTCTATCTCTCTATCTCTCTATCTCTTTTCCTCTCTATCTCTCTATCTCTCTATCTCTTTTCCTCTCTATCTCTCCATCTCTTTATGTCCCAATTTTCTCTATCTCTCTGTTCCTCTATCTCTCTGTCCCTCTATCTTTCTATTTCTCTATTTCTCTATTTCTCTATTTCTCTATTTCTCTATTTCTCTATTTCTCTATTTCTCTATTTCTCTATTTCTCTATTTCTCTATTTCTCTATCTCTCTATCTCTCTATCTCTCTATCTCTCTATCTCTTTTCCTCTCTATCTCTCCATCTCTTTATGTCCCAATTTCTCTATCTCTCTGTTCCTCTATCTCTCTGTCCCTCTATCTTTCTATTTCTCTATTTCTCTATTTCTCTATTTCTCTATTTCTCTATTTCTCTGTCTCTGTCTCTCTATCTCTCTATTTCTCTGTCTCTCTGTCCCTCTATCTCTGTCTCTCTATCTCTCTTTCTGTCCATCTCTCTATCTCTATCTCTCTGGCTCTCCATCTTTTTGTCTCTACATATTATCTCTATCTTGCTCTCTCTTAATCCCTGTCCCTCTATTTCTCCATTTCTCTATCCTACTATATCTCTGTCCCTCTATCTCTCTGTCTCTCCCTTTGCAGCTCTCTATCTCGCTGTCTCTCCATCTCTGTATTGCTGTATCTCTGATCTCTTCATA
>CAUJNA010000891.1:1082521-1132521 GCA_963377175.1 Effrenium voratum | reverse complement strand
CATCTATTCAACCTTGACTTTCCTGGCGACAAGAACTTGGTCATGTTCAGGAACAAATGGTATGATTTGCTGCTGAAGATGAGGAGCGAGGACAGACCCAGTAAGCTGGCTCTCAGAGACATCCTTTACAGGAAGATCAAAGGGAGCAAGAAGATGGAGTTCGGCCTCAATGCCTACCATAGACTACCGGACAAGCATCCTCAGAAGACGTATGAATTCTTATTGGCGTTGATCGACTATCAGATCAAGGCAGATCGGGAAGACCTGATGCTCGACATGAAGGAGAAATCGGTCAAGTCGATGATGAAGTCAGGCGGGAAGGATGCGGCTCCAGCAACTGGCAAACAGGAGAACCAGGGTGGCAAGGGCAGAAAGGGGAAACCCGGTGGACCTGATGCCGCTCCTGTGCTCCCAAAAGCCAAGGCAAAGGGCCACGCTGGCAAGAACGGCAAGTCCGACGGTGCCAGCGACAGAGGCAAGAGTCCGGGCGGAAGCAAGGATAACCCCTGCTGGTACCACTTCAAATCGGCGAAGGGGTGCGTGAAAGGGAATGAATGCACTTTTTCCCACAGCAAGAAGACGGAGCATAAGTTGGAGAGCATGTCCAAGGGGAAAGGAAAGGGCAAATCCAAGTCCAGATCATCGTCACCAAAGAGGGATGATGGAGCATGCTTCGCGTTTCAGAAGGGGAAGTGCGATAGGGGAAGCGCTTGTAAGTACAGGCATGAGCTCATCAAGAACAATTCAGCTCTAGCAACGTCGAATGACAAGGCGCAAGCCAAGTCGAAGGCTGCCGCCAAAGCCGCAGCGCCTGCCATTGCGAGGAGGGCCATCGCAATGCCCGCGATAGTCCTGAAGCAATCGGCTCCTGCAGGGAAGGTAAGCTTCAAGAAGGACGTTGATCAGGTCGAACCGGACGAAGCCGAGACTGTCTACCACGAGCACGATGACGACGCGATGAGCGAATCATCGAGATGGTCTGGCGAGTCCGAGATCCCCGAGAAAATGGTGTGGTTCAAGGAAGTGCTCGACGTCGACGAGAATGGGGAGATCACCTACCTCGAAGACGAGAGAAGGCAATGGGAACGAAAAGGGGAATGGTACGGTTATGAGGACAATGAGAATGAGCCTTATCAGTACGTGTACGTCGACGAGAAGAAGTTCAAAAGCAGTGATCATCGTGAATTATCAGCCTATCAAGTCCAACGATCATTGATACGTGCGAAGATACTGAGAGAAGTAGTGGATGATGTATATAAGAAGCACTACTTCCCGGTGACCAAGGAGAGCAGCATAATGTTCGAGTATGATCGGAACAAGGACGAGATCAAGGAATCGGCTGTCGACTGGAAGAAGCAGCATGGTATGCCGAAGAACGTTTTCGCCATGTCAACGTGCATCAGCAAACGGGTGAAATGGTTGATGGACACCGGATGTGGTCATGATCTCATTGGAAGAGCCAAGGCGAAGAGCCTGGGTGTCGACATCGTGAAAGATGACGACGAGATCGTGTTCCAGACCGCGAATGGTTCCACTTCCACATCTGATGTGGCCAGATAGTCGTGGACGAGTTGGACGAGACTGTCGAGCCGCATGTATTGGATGAGACACCCACGGTATTGTCAGTGGGAGGAGATGCATGAAGATGGGTTATGCATTTCACTGGATGCCTGGTAAACTACCTTTCATGGTTACGCCAAAGCAGGGATTCGTGCACTTGCAGGTCAAGGACGACATCCCGTACCCAGTGAGTGATGGTAAACTTCGGAGTAACAGGCATCGCCCTACGATAGACGACCTCAAGGAGCACTTTTCGGAAGTATTGGCGATGGTAACGAACGACGAGGCAGATCAGGGAGGTGACGATGAGAACGACGTCACACCCGCCGCTGTCGGTGAGTCCGCAGAGGCCGAGGGCGAACACCACGACGGGGCATTCGACTTCGGCCACCCGGAGGAGCCGGTCCGGTACGTCCGCCTCCCGTGGCTGAGGAAATACCTGTAGATGTTGGGTCAGTCCCGCATCGACATGGTGATGCCGAAGCTCACGAGGAAGAGGTTGATGAAGATGATCCAGATGCCGGAATCGAAGTAGACGGGTACGAAGGATCATCAATAAAGAGGAAAGTGGGAGTCCTCAAGAAGGACGCCAACTCCATAGCGATCTGATTGCGTGCTTACACACCAGGGACGGCCGCAGAACAATTCCCTTGCTGAAAGAACAAATCAATTCATCATTGACCAGACTTCGGCTTGTCTAGTACATGCCGGTCTACCCACGTGTTATTGGGTGCAGGCCATCACCACTCAGTGCCATCTCATGAACATCGAAGAGGTGAACGGATCGAGTGCATGGATGAGGCTGCATGGCGAGGAGTTCAAGGGCGAGAAGATACCTTTTGGTGCGCTAGTGGACTTCAAGCCGAGCGAAGCACGAGGGGGAAAGAGGGAGAAGTTCAAGCCGAGAGGGGAAACTGGTATATTTGCTGGATATGTGTTGAGCACCGGTGTGCATTGGGCAAACAAGTATCGTGCTTGGGCACTTACTGCATTTGCGGGTGCAGAGCTGAACATCAAGAAGGCAAAGGTTCCGCCTCGGTTGAGAATGCCACATCAGACGGAGAGGATGATTCTGAAATCTCCTCTGACATTCCCAATACAACATAAGTACAAGGTTGCCAACGAGACTTTGGAAGGGATAGAGATGTCTATCGATGCAATCGGTCTGGATGCGCGTGACCGCCTGATCGAAGATGAGGACTACGAGCCTGAATTGCTGCAGAGTGACGAGAAGCGACTGCTTGACGATGAGGTCGATCAGATCGCTGGTCTCCTGCTCGACGATGGCCCGGAGGTAATCGCCGGAGATCGGGGGGATCATGCAGGAGAAGAAGATGCTAGACCGAGCTCCTCAAAAGGGAAAGGAGATGGACACCCTAAGGGCGATGAAAAGGTTGCGAAGTCCGACCTTCCACACGTGTCAGTTGGGCAACCCGGGGATGGTATCACGTACGTCAACGACGATGGCAAGGAGGTTAAGATCGACAAGGCCGGGAGACCGTATCCTGTCGGGAAGGACGGATTCAGGCTTATGAAGACATCGAGACCTCCAGAGTTCACTCCTGAAGAATGGAAGATGATGAGTAAATATTACACCAAGGAAGAGAAGGCCGAAGTGAAGGGCGGTGGCAAAAGGAAAGAGGAAGATCCCAAGAGTAAAGAGTCTGATATTTCCGCGCCGGCAGAGGCACGGACCTTACAGATGCCCGGTGGTAAGAGAATTCGAGCGATGCTTCGGAACCGCTGGGGTGGAGTAGAATGGCAGTACAATTGGGGATTGCGGAAGAACATATCAAAGATCAAGAACCCAATGGATGGGAAGCACTTGGCTGAGCTTGGATGGGTCAGGATCGTTGTTAATCCTGTCGACGGGGTGGTTGTTCTCATGGATTCCAAACAGTCCCAAGACGTCATGAGACGAAACGTTCAGCTTGAGAAAGAATTTGAGTGTCTGGTGATAATTTATGCCTGGAAGTTCAAGTCTGAGGAGCGATCAAAGTCGACTCCAAACTGGACGAAGGCGGTTGCATCAGTCATGGAGAGTCATAAAGACGAAGCTGAAACAGCATCGGGGACGGATCCATCGGTCGACGAATCGACGGACCTCACCTGGTATGAATGGGAGGAGTCTGCTGAGATAGTTTCCGGAAAAGTGCCACTCGCAATGCCTGCGATAGGCGAGGACGGTGAAGCCAAGCAGTACCCATCGATGCCGTGCGTGACTTCTGAGCGAATACAGCACAGAGAGAAGGCTGTGAAAGTTGTACGATTCTTCGACGCTTTAGTATCCAGGCCGGTAGGCCGGAAAGAGATGTTGACCAACCCTGATGCATTGGCATCAATGAAGAAAGAGTGGTCGGGAATAATCGACCAGGGGGTCTTCGATCTTGGCGCGGTGCGTGAATATGACGCTGTAGCCAGAGAAGCAAAAGCGAAGGGGGAGGAAATACACATGGCTCGCGCACATGGCATTTGCGTTGAAAAGCACTCACAGTTGCCTGTTGGTGATCCTAAGAGGAAGTTCAAGGTTAGAGGCGTGTTGCTGGGGAACCAAGTGAAGAACCAAAGCTTTGAGGCTGCGATGTTTCAAGATTTGGGGAACTCCCCTGCTTCATTTGAAGCCTCGCGTTGGGCGGATTTTCTGGGTTGTCATGATGGCTGGGATGTGCAGATGGCCGACGCTGTTCAGGCGTATATACCGGCCACCTTGAGAGGCACGCCGTGTTGGATTGAATTGCCACCGGAGGCCGTGCCAAGTGAATGCAAATGGGATAAGTACAGAAGACCAGTCGTCCCGTTGAGAAAGGCGCTGTACGGACACCCAGATGCGGGAACATTTTGGGAGCAGCACTGCGATGAGTCGGTGCGTGCCGTTGGTTTTGAGCCCATCGGCGAAGAATGGCCTTCAGTGTACATTCACGAAAAGCTCCAGCTTGTTCTGGTTGTGTATGTCGACGACTTCAAAAAGGCAGGGCCGCAGAAGAACCTTGCCCAAGGGTGGAGCATGTTGCGTACACGTTTGAAGATTGAGCCCGAGACTGGACTTGACATGTACCTTGGTTGCAATCAAAGCAAGGGAAACGTCACTCTCGGGAACGGACACCGAGTAACAACGGTGACCTATGACATTGAACAGTTCCTACGTTCCTGTGTCGACCGCTATCTTGAAGTGGCGGGCGACGTGAAGTTGAATAAGGTTGTCACCCCTGAGTTGCATGAAGAAACAAAGAATCAAGTCTCACGGAAGCCTGCCAGAGAGGGGCCGTCAGTCGTGTGCAATTGGTGTAACAATCTTGTGCCCACCGACGGTTCTGCCACAGTGCCGGACCAGCGGGGAGGGACTCCTGAGTTGGCCTTGAAGGAGCCCGTGCGTGGACACCTTGCTCCGCATGCCGCTAGCGTACTGATGAAGTTGCTGTACGGTGCGCGGATTGCTCGCTTCGATTTGTTGCGGCAAGTGAATCGCCTAGCACGGAACGTGCATAGGTGGACTGACTCCGATGATCGGGGTGTGCATCACTTGATGTGCTATGTGCATCATACCAAACATTGGCGCATGGTCGGTTGGGTTGGAGACCCTATGGACGATGTGCACTTGGCCTTGTATGCGGACGCTGACTTTGCGGAATGCATTGACTCGCTGCGTTCCACCTCCGGTGGACACTTGAATATACAAGGGCCTAATACCCGGTTTCCGTTGTCTGGCAGCTCTAAAAGACAGGGTTGTGTGAGTCACTCCACTCCCGAGCCCGAGATTGTTGCGGCCGACGTTGCCATGAGATCGATGGGTATGCCCGCTCTCAAGCTGGTAGAGCGGATTCTCAAGAAGTCACCGAACTTTGTGTTCTATGACGATAATAAGGCTATGATCGGTGTTGTGCGATCGGGGAGGAACCCCACGATGCGCCACCTTGAGAGAAGCCATGGTGTTAGCATTTTGTGGATGCATGAGATGTTCACACGTGATTACATGTACTTGGCGTATGAGGTCACCGACAGGATGGCGGCCGATATTTACACCAAGGCGTTCAATGATGGGCGCAAATGGAAACATGCATGTTTGCAGATTGGTCTACTTGACCCGAGCTTGCTGTCTGACCCGGATACCCTCAAGACGCTCACACCCACGTGTGATCCCATAAAGGGGACCATGCAGACCGCTTCGGGGACAGTTGACGGAGTTCCAACATTTCCGTACACACACATACCGATCGTGCCCCCGGACCTATGGTGGTCTGGATTAACATCTAAAGAGGGATTGCATGAGCATGAAGGACATGATCCGGTTGTTGTTGCCAAGGGAACCAGATTGATGCGTGTGAAACCTCCACTCGCGGTTATGACACCGTTTGGGAGCAAGTGGCTTCGTTCCACTTGGTTTCTGAAGAATGGGTCATGGCTCAAAGTTGAGGATAGAGTTGACCCGGGGCTACAATGTGTGCGAATTGATGGTTGGGTTGAACGCGCAGTTTGGCAGTTTCATCCCGTACCGGTCGCTGCACCGGCGCGGAAACGGTCTCCACGACCACGACCAATTCACGTCGGGTCCGGGGATGTTGACATGCAGTCCGTGCTGGCCGCATTTGTTGAAGAACTGTCGAACGAGCGCATAGAGTTGAAGTGTGTTAACGACCTTGCTTTGGAAACGTTGCTCCGATTGAAATTGCTCATGCTTTGTCTGCATATCAATCACGAGCAGCTTGTCCCTGGTCGTTGTTTTGTTCCGTATCGCATTGCGGTGAAGCACAAGCCACAGTTAGCGCCGGGTATTGAACTCGCGATGGTCAAACATGACGGTGTTGTGCTTCGCGCTCCTGTTCATGTCTCGCTTCCTGGTATGAGAACTCGCACAGTCGTCACTCTTTACAGTGTTGACTTGGCTCGGCCCATCGTGCTGATGGAATGTTCCGAACCACGTAACTGGTTCACTGCTCTTGCCCGCCATGACGGGCCGCAGGTTGTCACCATAACCCTGGTTGATGACTTACTGAGCGAGTACGGGGGGAGAATCGCCAGACATGTGCTTACCAAACCTTCCGATTTGATGTTCTTCGCCGGGCCTTGCACGGGGGGATCATCATGGGCACGCCTCAACAAGACTCGCGGAAATGACACCGCAGAGAAAATCGAGGCCAAACAAAGAGAATTTTGGAGATTATTTGAACGGTTCGTTGAAATTAAACGGCATGCCATGACAAAACGAGCTGCGATGTTGTTTGAGTTGCCTGGAAGTTGTGATTATTGGAAAGATGAGAGACTGCATGAGGTCGTGCATGATGGGACTAGTCACGAGTTTGATGGGTGTCGCTATGGCTTGAAACAAAGATATGCGAAGAAACCCATGCCAATCAAGAAACCATGGAGAGTTGTCTCATGGAACTTTGAACTTGGTGGCTCGTTGTCTAAGAAATGCAATGGAAACCATGAGCATGGACCTTGTGCTGGTCGTGACACCAAAGAAACCCAGTTGTACACGTCTATAATTGTGGGTGTGATCCTTCGCCGTTTTCGTGCTCGAGCAAGGTGCCTCAAACCGGCACCGTTGAAACTCGCTCTTGCTTGCATTACGCGAAGGAGATCGCGGAAGCACCAAGCTACTGCGAGCGAAATCTGCAACACCCCAACTGCACAACCGAGGTGCTGGGTCAGTCCCGAACCTCTGGTGCATACGGGGAGCTGGGTCAGTCCCGAACCCCAAGCTTCAAGGAGGAGCTGGACGAGTTCGTCACCTCAATCTGAAGCTGGGATCGCATTGGGACAATTCCGTGGCTTCATTTGCAGCTGCTTATATTGGATTTTCCTGGGTCTGGAGAATATCATCAAGATGACTGCCAATCCGAATGTCGTCAATGCAAATGAGTTCTTCTGCGTGCCTGTTGGGAAATCTAGGCAAGCAGCAATCTTCTTGGGAAATTTGGTGAAGAACGCCATCGAGGAAGGCAAGAGGATGCCCAAGAGGATGGAGGTGAGCAGCGACCTGGGTATGTGCGTGAAGTGGATCGAGGACATAGGCGTCCCCGCTATTTATGCAAACTCTGCGTACTACTCTGCCAAGGGCCGCGGGATGATGAAAGGTGAAGGGCAGTCTATGAGGGTTGCCTTAGAGTTCATCAGCAAAGTTTTCGGACAGCTTTCTGCCGACGAATGTATGCTTGGATGGAGGGAATTCTTCAGCAAGGGAAAGAAGATCGTGTCGGCGCTGAACCAACTTTGCGGTGAGGCAACGATGCTGGCGAAGAACCCCGAGTTGCTCAACGTAACCAAGTACTGCATGGAAGGGGCGGATATGTTGAGATCAATCGCGAACATCTGGGATCACGCACTAGGCGTGGCCGAGGACAACGATGAACGGTCGTTCAAAGCTGCATTCCACCAGGACACCCCGGTTGGGGAGGTGTACAAAGAATTCATCAGCGACGAGTCATCTAGGGCATCGTCATCGAGAAGGTGGAGGAGCTCCGAGGAGTTCCAGACGACTGCAGAGTTTGAGAGGCCCGATCGGAGAATTGCAAGGTACAGAGATCGAAACTGGGGGAAAGTGTTCACGTTGAGCGTGATCAAGGCTCCCAAGATCGACTCCTACGGTCGTGGTTCCAAGGACGACTACCAGAAGAATTGGGACCTTGGGTTGGTCTACCAGAATTAGCTGCAGGCATCGATGAAGAACCTCGCATATGCACTGAGGAGGGATGAGAATGCCAGCCAGAACAACCTATTGCGCTGGATGATCTGTGGGTCAACCCCCAGTGACATCTCTGATGCGTGCATCGGGGCGGTCAATTCGCTCATGTGCGTATCTTTCATCATGAGGAGATTGCAGCCATTGCTCGGTGAGAAGGACTCCAAAGATCAGTCGTATACAGCTTATTTCCGTCCAGACAAAAGGGAGCTGAACGATCTCTACCGGGAGATCGAGTACGCCAGGGATTTCCTATGGTGCATCGATATGATCTATGAGTCGAAGATGCCTGCGATGAACATCAACTCCATCAGTCTGGCACCGCACGCGGCTGACAGGGCCGCTGAGAACCAAGATCGGCGCAAGTGGGTAAGCTGGATGAAGGAGATCGAGAAGAAGGCCGAGAAGGACGTCATGATCGAATTCTTCCAGAATAAATACTGCACGATTCATGAAATCGAGAGGGAACTGGAGAAGTACCCCGAGGATTTCGTGGTTGGGGTAGAGCCGACATGGTGGGTGATGGGCTCATCGAAGACGGAGCCGCCACGGAAGACGGAGCGACAGCAGAAGTCGGCATCAAGCTCCGGGCAAAGGAGTCAAACCGCTTGTGGGTCAGTCCCCCAGCCGGGAGCTCCAAGTGGGGGGTCGCAAGCCAGCGATGCTGTCAAGATCGACAACGAGATCATCGACTCCATTTTCCGAAGGAACTCTGGCGGTGACGACGACAGATGGGTAATTATCAACCCAACTGCTGGACACGATACCTACACTTCATTCGAAGGGGGTACCACTTTGGGCGGAGCGACTGTCAATGTGAAATTCAACATAGACAACAATACGGGGTACCCAATCATACAAACTGTATTTGGGCCGTGTCTTGCAGAAGGCAAGAACGCAACATATTGGGAGTGTATGCTGAGATGCCTGACCTCTTCGCTTTTGCACTTCGAGGAGAAGACCAGCGCGGAGAAGATCATTCTTTCCTATGTTGGGAAGGGAAATGCGGCATGGCTACAGCTGTATGCTTTCTTGTGTGCCCAAACAGGATGCTTGATTACTGGACGCCTTCCGGGCGCCACAGCCATCAACGCGTTGATTCAGGCGGAGAAGAACCCGGACAACGCACCTGGACAGTTGAACCGGATTATCAATAGGCAGAAGAGGAGCCCCATTGGCGAGGCGACGAGTCGCGACATGATGATCCACAAGAAGAGCTTCTTGGTCCTGGATTGGCCCCTGAGGGCCGTCAACTCGAAAGGGAGCACGAAGACCTTCCAGATGATGGTCAACGAACAGGGATGGACCAACATCGAGGAGAGATCATACTATGGGTCGAGTGAGCAAGTCTCCTCACCCAACGACACGTTGAATATCATCTCCCGATTGCAGAAGCTGTATAAGCTCATCGCTGAACGGCGGAGGCGAGACATGGATGACTCACCAATGTCGGTGCACATCTGGATGTCGCTATATGATTGGGTGTGCATGAGAGGATGCGGATGGCAGGTGACCGCCAACCCCATCATCGACTCCCTGCAGAAGGCGATATCTGACCTCGTCACCACATGCAAGGGCCTGGTCGTGGTGTGCGTGAATCGCGATGTTGCTTTCCATGGTGGAAGAGGGGACTTGGGGACGATCGCCAACAAGGTTAGCGAGATCCGCAAGGCGGCAGGCGCGCTGGTGACCGAGAACGATCGCCTGTGGCGCGTGGTCCATGCGCTCACAGGAAAGAACTACAAGATCCCTGGGAGCTCGAACTTGCAACACTTCCTCCTGAAGCGACTGCTGATTGAGAAATCCATCGATGCTGTCGCACCAAGCAACGCGTTTGTGTGTGAGCTGGAGGGGACGTGCATAAACGAGCCCGACCTTCGATTCAACATCCCGAAGAACATGGAGGAATCGAAGGTGAAATTCGAGTACAAACCGACCTTCACTGCACAGTCGAAGAGGAAACAAGAGCAGCAAGATGAAGGACACGGCGAGCAGGATGCTTTTGGGAAAGCCGATGTCGGTGATCAACGTCTTCGATGGTATACGGTCACGGAGCTCAGCAAGTTTATCTGCGAACTTTGCGCTAAAGAGATGCAGATGAGCAAGTCGAAGGTACTCGGACCGAAGTCGAAGTACAATCCCTCTTCTTGCGTGAACTGTTGCGCGAACTGGAACGCGGACACGAACGGTATTGCAATGTCTATCGAGGGGAAGAAAATGTACTCGCGCCTCTTCGCGGAATGCGTGGTGGCAATCCCCGACCTTCAAAACCTCATGGTGGACGTCAACAATATCCAGGCCATGATCACGATCATACGGGAGCTCGTGTATTCAAGGCTGAAGAAGGGGCTTTCTCACGTGGGATTCGTGAGCATGACTGTGGATCAAGCAGCGCAGTTCTACAACAACGGTCACGGGAAGCAATTGTGCGCATCCCGGGATGTGATCGTGGGCAAGAATTCCGAGGGAGTCGAGGAGAGGATGTCCATCTTCTTGATAGGCAAGGATCTTGGCAATGTGGCATATTCGTCCTGGATCAAGAGTGTGCTCGACCAAGGAACGATGTATGAACACCTGGGACAAACCACGAACGAGGAATCCTTGGGAGACGTCGTCGAGATGGTGTTGGGATTCTTTGAGGTGATGTCGTACTTCCAGCACGAACTGCCACTGTGGAAGGATGCATGGAAGATCAAGAGAGAGTTCGAGCAGTCAATAGTGCGACACCTCGCTGGGAACGTGACCCACACGACGGGCCAGAACAGAAAGCGGAACAAACCGTCCGCACAGCTCGGCGTGCCCACGAAGGAGGTGCTTGACATCATGAACAAGGTCAAGCCCAGACATCCACGATCCCTGATCACCGAGCCCTCTGCACAAGGTTCCAAGAGAAAGGCCATGGAGGGCGAAGATGAGGGTCTTGGTCAAGCACCAGACCCGAGTCGGAGTTCTCAAACCAATGCTGAGAAGGAAGACAAGAAGCAGCGAGTGATCGACGGGCGGAGAGCGGCACTAGGATTCCTGGAGTCAATGGAGAAGTGCATGGGAGATTTGGGGATCTGTAAGAAGTGCGCGAACCTGGCCCACGACGGCGACTGCAAGGACATTGAGGAGGCTGCTGGAAATGAGAAGGCGATGAAGGTGCTCCGTGAGCTACTCAGCAGTGACCCTATTTCATCTGATGAAGACATGGGGGATACGGAGGAACCGTCCTCATCAACGTCCAAGGAAAGAAAGAAAGGGGACAAGCAGGGAAAGAAACAATTGAGATGTACAGCTACACTATTAATTTGGTGGAGATGGCTGACACGGCTGAGGGAGGAGAGCTACAATGTGGTGGCGTCGACCTCACATACAACCCGTGCGGGGACAGCAGGACATTCAAGAAGACGCTTGAGATGGGATGCGACACCATCCCGTGCTACATCCCGAAGTACGGCGATGTGAGTGATGTGCACTTGCCATGGGCGTATGCGTCCATCGTTGACCCCAAATACTTTCCCAAAGGTGCAATCCTTGAGCAAGTGGACGTGATGCAACTTGGCAAGAGTGTCAACTTCTGCATTGCTCCGTTCGACGGTGCTCCACTATGCAGGATTGGTGATGATCGCTCGGTATTTACTACAAGGGACCAAGCAAACCAGCTATCTCACGACCTATGCAGAGTCCTTCGACACAAGATCGGCAATTGCCGAGGAAGTGCTTTCAGGTGCGACGAGGGTGGATGGGTCGACATTGATGCTGTCATTGCCGACCGGAACAACGACATATTCCCACCATACACCACGAGAGCGAAACGATACATGGGCATCATGGAGGTGATCAAGTGGCAGGAATCCGGAAGCAGAAAATCGAGATTCCAGGTTTTGGCAGCAAGGTTTCCGAGCATCATGAACCCGAACTACACGAGGGCAGCCAGGGAGGAAATGACCGAAGCTGGCGTGGATCGGGACGACATCGACAGGATGTTCAACAGATGCGATGGATGGTACAGACCTTGGTGCATCTGAGTCACAACCGGTCACAGTGATTTTGGATTCATGAGCTCATCCGCACTGGCGAATAGGTATTCCGCAAGAATGGGTGATTCTCTCGGAGGAGCATTCCATGTGACGTATGTGGAAAACCTGCCAAGCATCGTACGCTGTGGGTAAGTCCCCGGCGGAATCGATGGCGGCAACAGGCTAGCACTGCACTTCGGGGCGTTTGCTCCATGGGATGAGATGAACGTGGCGACGAAGACAACGCTACGGAACGTGAGTAGAGGGGATCCGATTGCGATCATCTATATTCCCAGTGCAACCCTCGCGCGGTATGGGGCTGGAGTCGCGGCTAATGGGACTTTCATGGTCTTTGACGTGATCCCGTTCTATGAGGTCAAGTCCATTTGGATTGGCAAAAGCAACGGAGGGAAGCGCCTGGAGTACGCTGACATCAAGAGGGCGTACTCGAAATGTGTGGAGAACGAGATCTGCCCTGGCTTTGTCAACTCTTCCCAAGAGTCGGCTGCGATGTTCCTCCAGAACGTCGCAAAGATCAGCGAGAGGATGCCGGAGACTGAGACAGGTGCCGATAATCTGCACTACATCGTTGAAATGGTTAATCGTGCCTGCGAACTCTATCGAATCAACAAGATGGAAGAGTTCAATGCACAGGTCAACGAGGTCCGGGACGAAATCAGCAAAGTCGTCATCCTGAATGACGAGACATGGGAAGGACTGAGGTGTGCGACCGCGATCCCCACCTGCTTCTGCTTATGCCTGGAGTGCGAGGCACAACTGATCTCCATCGGAAGATACTACATTCACATCAAATCCGATGACGAGGAGGACAACCAAAACCCCAACGTCTCTGGAGATGCCAGGCGTGCACAGGAAGAAGCTAAACACGATGCGGCAGCACAGGAGGATGAAGACGAAGCGGAGGAAGTTCCGGGAGAAGATGACGACATGGACACGCAAGGATATACATCCGGCTATGCGTCAGAAGAAGAAGACAGCGGTTGGCATTACCGCGACACCGATCTGGCGTCACGGGACATTATAAGTTCCCAACGGATGGCGATCTGCCTTGACGAGCCGCGTGAGGCTCAGTACATGGCAGGATTTATCGCACTCCAGCTGTCCAAGATGTGGGTGATGTTTGAAGGTGGTGAGGAGAGAACGATGAATGCCGGACTCGAAGGGAATCCGGGCTGCCCTTATCACAATGATTTCAAGAGGTACCCCAACATCACTGAGCATGATCAGGACGGTATACTTTTGCCATCAACAATAACGAAGATTTCTCAATCGGAGAATGTTCGGACAAGAGCCTTCCGATCGGTTGAGGAGCGTGACGAATATATTCGTATGATGGTGTGCAAATGCGAGGGACTTTACACTTTCTACAAGCTGTGGATTGCAGCGAGAATCCTCGATGTCACCAAGGAAGAAATGAAGCTCCTGGTCAAGGACCGAGTGCACCCGGTGGGTGATATTATTTTCAGATGTTTTGCACTAGCTTTCAACTGTAAGTATATATCAATCGTGAGGGATGGCCTAAACCTTGGCAAGAATGGTTACACGGTCAACGTGAGCGCCATCATCTCGGCCATCGACCCGAACAAATGCGACACACCCCTGCTGGATTGGTGCCTTCGGAAAGGGCACTGGTTGCCAGAGGACTACAACAAGAAGTGAGTCCGGGCACGAGAAGCCCAGAAGAACTTGGACGAGGAGTTCCGCCGACGTACCCATAGGCTGTCCATTGGGGACAGGTATGCTTCGTGAAGATGCTGATTGCGGTACGATGTGGGTCAGTCCCCATCTGTTACTTGCGTCACATCGACACTGTTTCGGTGGAACGACTTATGTCATGATTTTTATTCATGTGTCCAAGATGATTGGGTGTGTACATGGTTACATATTCCGATGACTATGACGCTCTGGATATTCATGGATGGAACTATTACCTTATAGATGATATCTTTTCATTATTTATGCATTGTCCATGGTATCTGGAATGGCTATGATTTGCATTGATTACTCACCGATGTTTCTTCGCCGGAATTATGCAGACCGATTGCGAGCAGGCGCCTCTGGTGGACTTTTTTCGGCCAACCCATTTATGGATGACAGCTGCGCGATGCGCAAATGCGGCAGCTGGATTGTTCATTGGTGGTCAAATGACGCGACGATCGTGTATTATATACACCTGCATATGGATGTGTGCTTCGATTGGAGGATGAATGTTTCACTTTTCGTACAATCGAACCCGGCATGTTTCACAGCGAATGAACGGTGTAGTGATAGCAAGTAAAAGAATGCACGACACGATTTCGTAGTTGAAGCCGTGGCCAGTGGAACGTTTTGTGGTGTTTGGACCGCATGATGAACAATGCGACCCAAATGGGGGATGTTAAAACCCTCTAGACCCCGTGCCGAAATTGGGTAGCTGTTCTGAGGTCCTTGTTGGTGTTGCTTCCCAAGTTCCATTGATCGCCATTTGGCTCAAGACACAATTGAGGTTCAAGATCTGATGTGTGACTGCATACCTACGTGATCGGCATTAAGAGCGGAAACAACTGCTTGCGCTGCATTTGTCAGGACCACTGTTGTAACTATCATTCCTTCTCCCTTACCACGTTTACACGGGTTCGGCTATAACGGCATCGTCCGTATACACCTTTCTACGTGGTTGGTATTACAGCTTGAGGGTTCGGTGCATAGCGTCCCACGGGACGTCACCTTGCCGTCTCTTGACATTGTTGTTGTTGTTGTTGTTGTTGTTGTTGTTGTTGTTGTTGTTGTTGTTGTTGTTGTTGTTGTTGTTGTTGTTGTTGTTGTTGTTGTTGTTGTTGTTGTTGTTGTTGTTGTTGTTGTTGTTGTTGTTGTTGTTGTTGTTGTTGTTGTTTGCTGCTGCTGCTGCTACTGCTGCTGCTGTTGGTGTTGTTGTTGTTGTTGTTGGTGGTGGTGGTGGTGGTGTTGGTAAGAGTTATAACGGTAATTACTTATTATTCATTATTGTTTCTTGTGGTGCTTGTTGTGTTGTTGGTTGTTGCTGTTTGTTTGTTGCTGTTGGGTGTTGTTGTTTGTTTTTTACGAGGAGGAGGAGGAGGAGGGGAAGGAGGAGGCGGAGGATGAGGATGAGGATGATGATGAGGTGCGTGATGATAATGGTGATGATGATGATGACGATGATTATGATAGCGATGTGTCCGTGGCGATTGTGGGTTTGGGTTTGGGGTGTTTGTGTCGTTGTTTCGTCGCTGCTGCAGTTGCGGCTGGTGTTGCCGTTGCCCTTGTCACAATCGTGGATGTGGTCCTGATTGTAGGGTCTGAATAGGATGCAGGAGTTAGTGGCATTGGCCAAGCAACTGCATGTGCGCGACAGGAAACAACTTATATTCCCATCTCTGCTGTGCTTCGTGGATGCATCTTGTCAGCACATGGCGGGGAAGGAAATTAATTTGATGCTGGCATGCCGCATCGCAGGCCTGGGCATCAGCGTTGCTGGTGCTGCCACTTTTGCCATGAGCCAACCAGCCAAACAAGCAGTAATGGAGGCGCTGCTTGCCATTGACTGTGATGGAACGTATCGCACAGGTAGTGCAATCCATGGAGAGATCTTCTGCCAAGCTTTTAAGCTTTGCTGTTGCGCAGGTGGTGGCAAAATCGGCTGGGCCAGATGTGCTTGTAGCTTATGTGCAGGACTGCGGGCAATGCTTAGTGTGCTTGGCATCTTTGTGGTGGCCAAGCGTTCGGGTTCAGGACGTGGTGTTCAAGATGGGGGAGTCTTGCTCGTCGAGACGTTTGCAATCTCTCAGACGATTGCAAGAAGACCTGCGCGCTGACTATGCGATGCGCTCGGCAAATCAGCCACAGCTCCAACCATAACGAAGGTTCGGCCGCCCTTGTCTGTCTTTGTCGGAAAGACTCCTCTGATACTAGGTTTCGATTATGGTGGACATCATTTGCGGATTCATGTCCACCAACCACTTAGGTGGTCCCAGCTCTTAAAATTCAATATGCATTACAACTCCCTGTGGATCGAGTCTGGTGCCAAGGTGGTGGTCATTCCACCGACCCCAGACACGGAGTCAGCTGGGGGACCAGAGGCTATTGGCGTGCGCGCGCAGAGCGCGATACAAGCGGCTTCGCTGCAGGAGGCCATTTGCATGGAGCTTGGTGCAGGGTTCCCCATATTTTCCTTTCGATGGCGAAAACAATATCACCTGTTTGGACCTTTGAAAGGGTTTTCCCTTTGGGGTGATGTTTAAAGAGGAAATATAGGAAGCCCTGTTGGTAGGAGTCAAATTCAACCACCAGGATATGGACCACATGCTTTAGTCCTTTCCATTTGCGAGGGCAACGCGTTTTGGGGTTACCCTATTTTTGAACCCACCGCCATTGTAAGATCAAAAGTGAGATGAGTCACACTCGATTCCCGAGCAGATGAAGGTTAGTAAGGGACAGTTCCAACCAGGAATACCATGGTTCTGGGTAGACTATTTAATGCCAGATTTTGATTGCGACTCTGAACATTATTCAAAAGTGAGGCTTTGAGGTTTTGTTGGCTCGTGTGTGACGCTGGTTCTTGTGCATAAACACGCTCAGACGCACGTTGTGCAAGTGCGAGTGCCCGAAGGCGACAGACTGGCTGAACCAGGAGCTGCAGCGCTTGAGCTTTCAAAACTTCACGGTGGGCAGGGTGGGTGGGTGGAAGGGGGGCAGCGATGTTAAACTGTGGAAGAATATGGAGGACCACACCAAGCAGAAGAATCCCCCTCCCCACTGAAAGGCGAATCGTCCCTGATAGTATAGTCTCCGTTTCTTTTTTTCTCCCCGAAGTTGACACTACCATGACATGTGTGTGCGCGAGTGCGCCTGCCTGTGTGTGTGTGTGTGCATGCGTGCGTGCGTGCACGCGTGCGTGCGAGCGTGCGTGGGATGGTGCCTGGGATGGTGAGTGGGATGGTGAGTGGGTGGGTGGGTGGGTGGGTGGGTGGGTGGGTGGGTGGGTGGGTGGGTGAGTGGGTGGGTGGGTGGGTGGGTGGGTGGGTGGGTATGTGTGTATGTATGTAATGTAATGTAATGTAATGTAATGCAATGCAATGCAATGCAATGCAATGCAATGCAATGTAATGTAATGTCATGTAATGTATGTATGTATGTAATGTAATGTAATGTAATGTAATGTAATGTAATGTAATGTAATGTAATGTAATGCAATGTAATGTATTTGGCTCAAGACACAATTGAGGTTCAAGATCTGATGTGTGACTGCATACCTACGTGATCGGCATTAAGAGCGAAAACACCTGCTTGCGCTGCATTTGTCAGGACCACTGTTGTAACTATCATTCCTTCTCCCTTACAACGTTTACACGGGTTCGGCTATAACGGCATCGTCCGTATACACCTTTCTACGTGGTTGGTATTAAAGCTTGAGGGTTCGGTGCACAGCGTCCCACGGGACGTCACCTTGCCGTCTCTTGACACCACTGAGGGGCATCTTGGGCACTCGCTCTGTCGGGAAGCCCGCGATGAAGCTGTGGCGCAGGTAGCCAGCGCGGTCGATGTCGATGTTGCGCACCGTGTCATCGTAGGTCCCCGCAAGGACCGAGAGGAAGTGGAAGTGTTCCGAGGCTCCCTTCATAGGGTTGTGCGGGTACTGCAGGCTGCCCAGCTGCATCTGCGACTCCAGGAGACTGTCTTCCTGCCTGGCCGCACTGATGGGGGCCACGTCCTGCCCCGGGTTGGCCAGCAGGTGGATCTTAGAGCCCGCGTCGTTGTCCCCAAAAGTCACGAACGCTCCCATGAGTTTCGTGAAGGCGCGCGCCACGGTGACGTTGTGCTCCGCCACGCCCAGAGGCACCGTGGACTGCTGCGTGTGCACCGTGGGGTAGCTGAACACGAGCGACCTTCCAGAGAGGAGCACCCGGTTGAAGGACTCTACCAGCGCAGAGTCCAGGACGACCTGGGAGGCCAGAACTCGGACGTTCTGGATCTCGAAGTCGGTGCTCAGCGTGGCTCCCGCCGGGTGCGCCCCGGCGTTCTCGGACCACAGCGCTGTCGTCGCGTCCGCGAACTCGATCTCTAACACCAGGTTCAGCTGCGGCGGCAGCATCTTCCCGCAGCGCAGGATGCCCACCATGGTGGGGCGCAGCAGCACGTCCGCGTAGCCGATCTGGTGCACCGCGCGGGGCGTCCGAGAGTTGTTCACCTCGTCGAAGCCCTCCACGGCCTTGTTCTGGTTGTACTCGCGGCCCTTCAGCAGGTCATGCACGGCCACGGTGCGGCCGTAGTAGTTAATGTCGTCGCAGCGCTGGCCGTTGGCGAAGACCTGGATCCTCTGGATGAAACAGGCGGGGTTCGGAGTGGCAGGCGCCAGCGGGTTGGTGGCGTCCGTGTTTCTGACTCTGAAGGCGATCTTGATCGACTCGGGGTCGATGAACGAGGTACCGCTGGTCAGCGGAATGCGGCAGACCCTCGAGGTGGCTGGGGAGAAGGAGCTCAGCGAGCTTGGGAAATACTGCACGTCGTGCCGTGCTGTCACGTAGTTGGTGTTGCTGGTTTTCAGCTTGTAGTCCAGGCTCTGCATCAACTCATCCTGTGCTCCGGCTGTGACTACCTCCATGCTTCTTTACATGTAGCGCAACACTCATTTTCGCTCGTACGGCGAAGGAGAGTCTAGGCCGCCTCGATGTGGGCCAGCTGGTCGTAGCTCGGCGGAGGCAGGCGGCTCTGGCGCGACTGCCCCGAGCTGCGGGAGCTTGCCCGGGAGAAGTGCTGAGGCTGCGTGGCGTCGTTCATACCGTTGGCGGGCCGGACGTCCTGCACGGCCGCGTCCTCGCTGCCCTGCTGAGGCCGGAAGAGCGTGTTCTCCAGCACCCAGCCCGTGCCGCGGGCCAGGCCGTAGGCTGCGCCGCCTGCGAGTCCCACGGCCAACCCTGCCGTTGCCGCCGCTCCAACTCCTTCCGTGGCAGCCATCGCTCCAGCAACCTCTCCCGCTGTGGGCGCCAAAGCAGCGGCCCCTTCTGCCAGGCCCCCCAGGTACCCAAAGGCTCCGCCCACGCCCTCGGCGGCAACGGCAACCTCTCCCTCCTCTGCGGCCACAGCTGCCGTCTCCTCTAAGTTCGGCTGGGACTGGGGCAGGCAGAGTCACAGGGTTCAGGCCCCAGGAGAAGGGGCGGGGCGTGTGATTGGTCTGCGCCTGGACTCTGAAGCCAGACTGGGAGGCGCGGCTGCTTGCGGGGCTGCCCGAAGTGTGGCGGCTGCGGCTGCGGCCCTGGGCGGGGCAACACGTTTGGGCGGACGTACTCAGCTGCGTCCTGGGGGAGCTGGGAGCGGAAGGCCTGCACAGCCGCGAGCCCTGCTGCTCCTGCGCCCACAAGGTCCGCTGCTGCCTGCGCTCCGTCGGCCGCGCTGCGCAGACGGCCCGTATGGAGGGCGGGCCCTGTCCGTTGTTCGTCAGCGCGTCGGCCTCGGGGTCTCCAGCCAGGTCGTCCTCGCCGAAGCGGTTTCCTCCGCCTTGGCGCATCCGGGCCAAGTCCTCGTCCGTGGCCTCGGCGGGAGTGCGGAAGCCTTCCTCAGGACTCAGGTCCCTCAGCTGCGCTTCGCGCGCGCCGAGCGCAGGGGCGTCGAACGTGCAGCGGGCGAAGTTGCCGCGCAGTAACCCTCAAAGAGATGAAGACGCTTCGGGCCCACGGCTTCAGCCATTCGAGCAGGTGGTGGGCTACCTGGAGCGGAATGAGCCGCTGCCCCTGGAGCCGGACCGCAAGGCCACCACGTTCATCACGAGCCACTTCGACCTGGACGACTTCGTGCAGTCCAGCGAGGACCCCAACCCGCAGCCTCTGCAGCATACTCCTGGGCTAGCCGGCGCTCGCCAAGCCAGTTGTTGAAGGCCCGCGCCTCCTCCAGCTCTCGCTGGCGCTTCAGCAGCAGCGGCTGCAGGTCGTAGCTCGGATACGTCTTTCAGAACCACCGGAGCATCTGCGGCTCGTTGCGGGGTTCCAGGGTCATCATGGTTTTTACACTGGGACGCTTGCGCCCGCCGTCAGCCGGTCGTACGCCGACTGCCTCTCCAGCATGCGCATGGCGCGCTCGCTCGGCCGAGGCGCTCCACAGGCTCGGGCCCTACCTCTCTGTGTACCTCGGGCTCGGGCTGTACCTCGGGCTCTAGCGGTGCCTCGGGCTCTAACTGTGGCTTCCCTGTCGATCCCTGGCCGTCGTCCAGGTAGCTGGCGAACTCCGTGAACGGCCCGCGGCCCACCACCGGCTCGCCCACCAGACGGTACTGGAAGATGGCAGCGTCCCAGTCGTTGTGGGTCTCGTAGATGATCTTCCGGAATGCGGGGTGGTTGTGAGAGCAGGTCTCCAGCCGCGGGGAGGCACATGACGGGTGCGGGGCCCCGGGGGCCGTGACGGCCTCCTGATCCTTCAAGGCCTGCGTCGCCTCCAGTACGGCCCTGGCGAGCTCCGGGCACCAGGATCCGAGAGCTGCCGGAGGAGCACGAGGTGCGGGTGCGAGGCGCTGGGGCAGGAGTACAGGGGCCAGCGCCTGGCCGGCTTGGCGCACGAGATCTTCCTGAAGCTGCTGAAGGCGAAGCGGGAAGTGCCCGGCGCGGCGGAGAGGCAGAAGACCCTGGCCGCGCAGGACGGCAAGTGCGCGCTGTGCGGCTGCGGGCTGACGGCCGGCACCTGCGAGCTGGACCACGTGGTGCCGGTGAGGCAGGCCTTTGCGGGCAGCGTGCAGACTTTGCAGGCGCTGTGCGGCGACTGCCACAGCGAGAAGACGCTGAGAGAGAGCGCGCAGCCCACCAGCCTGGAGAGCCGCGTGGCGCCCGGCGTCATGGAGTACGTCCGGAGCCCCAAGCTGCCTCCTCTGGTTTTTGAGGCGCAGACGTGCGCAAAGGACAGCACGTACGTCGGCGTGGACGTGGTGCGCTGCAGGCGCAACGGGCTGGCCAACGCCCCCTTCCCCCTGCCCATCCTGTGCCCGGCGGACGGCGTTGAGCCCGTGGACGGCGCGCTGCCGGACCTGGGCTTTGTGGAGGGCTGCTGCGACGCGAGGCAGTCCTGCCTGAACCTGTTGCCGTACGTGGGGCCCGGCTGGTACCCGAAGGTTTCGCTGGCCGCGATGCTGGACCTGGGCGTCTGCCGCTGGGACCACATCGTGTTGGGCATCTCCGCGCGGAGCCACGTGGACGCGGCGACGCTGCGCGCGCGCTGGAGCGCATGGACGCCGCGTGGCCCGAAGGCGAGGAGCACATGGCCAAGCTCAGCGTGAACGCGATGATAGGCCTGTGGGCGCGCAGCACGGAGGTGGTCTACAGCGTGCGCAGCAGCAGCAGCGAGCTGGACGGCGCGGGCGCGGACTTCTCTCAGGCCTTCGCCTACGAGGGGGGCATGGTGTGGGACTTCGTCTACGCCAGGAGGCTGCTGAGCAACGGCACCTACCGCCCCATCCACGACGCGGTCCTGGGCTTCGAGCACTGCATGGTGGCCAAGGCCCGGCGCATCCTGGACGCGCCGCCGCGGTACCTCGCGCAGGTGAAGACGGACTGCCTGCTGACGCAGCGGCTGCCGAAGCGCTTCGCGGAGCGGCTGCGGGCGCTGGAGGCGCTGCGCCACCCGGACGGCACGCCGGTCTACCGCGTGGAAGAGACGAAGCCGTTGCTGGGCAGCAGCAGGGCGCCGCGCATGGAGGCGGAGCGCCCCAAACAACGGAGGTGGAACGGGGTGGATGACCCTATAAGCCACTGCCTGGCGGGCAACTCCCTGCTGCTCACGGGCCTGCCGGGCACCGGGAAGACGCACCTGGCCCGCACCATTGTGGCGAGGCTGCGAGAGCAGGGCGAGGCGGTGCACCTGGTGTCCAAGACTCACTGCTCCGCGCAGAACCTGGGCCTGGGGGCGCAGACGGCCGACCACTGGGTGCGCAGGTACGTGCGCGGGGGCAGCGCGCAAAAGCTGGACTGGCTGGTGGTGGAGGAGATCACGCAGCTGGACATGGCGCTCTGGGCGGACCTGGCCTGCGTGGGGCTGAACGCCGACGTGAAGTTCCTGCTGCTGGGAGACTTCCGGCAGTTGCCGGCCGTGCTGGACTCCTGGGCCGGGCGGCCCATCAGCGCGCCGTTGGAGCACAGCCAGCTGATCCGCGACCTGGCCGGCGGGCACAGGCACGAGCTCACGGAGAACATGCGCTCCGACCCCGGCATCTTCAACTTCGTGAAGTGGCTGCGGGTCGGCGAGGAGGCGTGCCCCACGCTGGAGCAGGCCAAGGCGAGGCTGAAGGAGCTCTTCCCCTCCAAGCCCGGGTGGCCGGACACCACGCTGGTCATCAGCCACAGCAAGCGCATGGCCGTGAACGCAGCGGCGAACCGCGCCCTGGCGCCGGAGGCCTCAAAGCTCTTGGAGCTGGAAGTCATCCACATGATTTGGGGTGTTACGAATCGGTAACGACCCAAACTCCGCAAAACAGCCCGCAGAGCATGAGGGTTTGGCCGGGGCTGCGCCTCATCGGGGCCGGCGGAAAGATACCCAAGGGCGTCTTTGTGGCCGTGGCGGAAGTGGAGCCGGACGGCGTGAGGCTGGACAACGGCATGCGGCTGAAGAACCAGGAACTGCTGCGGGCCACCCGCCACGCAGTGACCTACGCCAGCTGCCAGGGCCTCACCCTCCACAACCGCGTCCGCCTGGACCTGGAGTCCTGCCACCTCACGCTGCGCCACCTGTACGTGGGCGCCTCACGAGCCACGAGCTCCGAGCTGCTGGAGGCGGTTTAGAACGGGCAGCACGGCGCCTCCAGGGGTTCCAGCATGAGGTGGCGCACCTCAAAGAGCACGCCCCGCTGCCCAGCCACACGTGCCGGGCCTCCACAAGCGCGCGGCCCCTGCGGCGCGCGAACTCCGCGGGGCGCGGCACGCGGTTGCCGGCGGGGTCCCAGAAGAGGCAGCGCTCCAAGTCCATCTTCACTTCACGCGCTTGCCCTTGGCGCTCACCTTGACGGCGCGCTGCAGCTGGCTCTCAAGCTCGGTGCGGGCGGCCCCCGGAAAGGGCTTCTGGAAGATGATCATGTTGTCGATGACGCCCTGCTCCACCTCCTCCGTCCACAGCTCCAGGTCGGTGTTGCTCGAAGCACACTTTCCCCTTTCTTGGCCCCGTCGTCCTGGAAGTTGCCGGGCTCCCACAGCACCTCCACGTCCACCTTGCACACCAGCGCGCCCTGATGGGAGTCCTCTATGGACATGAATTTCCCCCCTTTGGCATTGGTCTGAACGTCCAGCCCGAGCGCAAGCTTCATTGCGAAGTTCGGCTTTTTATCTCGCGGAGAAAAAATCCGGTCCGATGAACGTGCGAGTTTTCTTGGTCGTCGCAGTGGCGGTGATCTTGCTCTTTAAAAATGCCGAGACTCCTGGAGCTTTTCTGCGGCACCAGCGGTTCTAGGATTACAGTTTATCTTGCCCCCAGGGGGTTTTGCAGCGGCGCTGGGCTGTTCGCCCAGAGGGTGATAGCCAGCAGGTCGCGGCTGGGAGGTCGTCTCCCTGGACATCGTGTCGAAATTTGAGCCCACCATCCTGTGCTACATCCGGAGCTGGGACTACACGACGTTTCCGGGGCACTTCGACATGGTCTGGGCCAGCCCCGTCTGCACGGAATACAGCCGCGCGTTGACGACGCGCCCGCGGCGGCTCCTGGAGGGCGACGCGCTGGTGCTCAGCGCCCTTGGGATCATTGCGCACTTTGACCCCTTGATGTGGGTCATAGAGAACCCGGCCACCGGGCTGCTGAAGACCCGGCCGTTCATGGAGCGTCTGCCCTGGGTGGACGTGACCTACTGCAAGTACGGAACTCCGTACAGGAAGCAGACGCGGCTGTGGACCAACATGCGCTGGAGGCCGAGGCGGAGCCTGTGCAGGCCCGGCAGCCGCTGCGAGGCGTGGCAGGACGGCAGGCACCTCCGGGCCGCGCAGCGGGGGCCGCGGCTGATGGAGGGGCAGTACGAGAGGGTCAGCCAATCACGCGAGCTGCTCTACAGCGTTCCCTGCTGCGAGTGCGAGGAGATTGCGCACGCGGCCACGGAGGAGCTTGCGGAGCGGCTGAGCATTCCGGACTAGGCTTCCTCTGGGCGGTGTCACACTGCATCAAAAATGAAGCAGAGGGACACCGGGCCTTTTTTTTGCCGTTTTTGCGGCGCATTCAAAAGCGGTGCCACTCTGCATCAAAAATGACCTTGCCCGGTTCACCTTCAAGGGCCTGGACGGCACGATGACGGACCTGTTCATTCATTTGGTGGCCTACCAGCTGGTGACGCTCTCCGGCACGGGCGTCTCTGTGCTTGACTAAGGCCCGGTGTCGCTCTGCGCCATTTTTGGTGCAGCGTGACACCGCTTAAGTTGAGGGACACCGCCCAAAAATGACAAAAAGGCCCGGCGCCACTCAGCGGCATCTTGGGCACGCGCTCGGTGGGAAAGCCGGCAATGAAGCTGTGGCGCAGGTATAGGCCGCGCGGCCGATGTCGATGTTGCGCACCGTGTCGTCGTAGGTGCCCGCAAGGACGGAGAGGAAGTGGAAGTGCTCCGAGGCTCCCTTCATGGGGTTGTGAGGGTACTGCAGGCTGCCCAGCTGCATCTGAGACTCCAGGAGGCTGTCCTCCTGCCTGGCCGCGCCGACAAGTGGACCGCGTCGTTGTCCCAAAAGGTCACAAACGCGCCCATGAGTTTCGTGAGGCGCGCGCCACGGTGACGTTGTGCTCCGCCACGCCGTTCGGGACGCTGGACTGTGTCTATATTGACATAGGCACTGGACTAATAGCATTTTGTAGCGCCAAACCGTGAAAAAAAGCTATTTGCCCAGTGCCTACATTTAGGTAGGCACTGGGCGCAAAACGAGCTATTACTGTCCGTATATGGATGTACGGACAGGAGTAATAGCTTTTTTCAACGCAAAAACCGTGCAAAAGCTATTCTTGTAGTCCGTATATCATACGGACGAGACCGGCGTCCGGAACTGGGGTTCAGGCCCCAGGAGAAGGGGCGCGGCGTATTGTTGGACTGCGCCTGCGCGTGGAAGCCGGACTGCGAGGAGGCGCTGCTTGCGGGGCTGCCTGAAGTGCTGCTGCCTGAAGTGCTGAGGCTGAGTGGCGTCATTCATGTTGTTGGCGGACCGGACGTCCTGCACGGCCGCGTCCTCGCTGCCCTGCTGGGGCCGGAAGAGCGTGTTCTCCAGCACCCAGCGCCAACTCCCGCCGCGCCAGCGTTCCAGCAACCTCGCCTGCGGTGGACGTCACTGGGCCGGCCTATGTCTGCGGAGGCGGCTGCGCCGGGCCCGGACGGGGCAGCGCGTTCAGGCGCACGTGCTCGGCTGCGTCCTGGGGCAGCTGAGAGCGGAAGGCCTGCGCGGCGAGCCCCGCGGCCCCTGCGCCTGCCTCGGGAATTGCCTGCAGTCCTCGCTGGAAGTAGAAGTGGCTTGTGATGAACGAGGTGGCCTTGCGGTCCGGCTGGTCCAGGGGCAGCGGCTCATTCCGCTCCAGGTAGCCCACCACCTGCTCAAAGCGCGGGCGCTGGTTGAAGCCGTGCGCCCGAAGTGTCTTCATTTACTGTTGCGCAACTTCGTCCCGCCCGTTCCACGCCCCGGCGCTCGGCCCGCGCGTAGCGCAGCTGGTGCACGGCCTCCGTCAGCCGGCTCACGTCGTCCAGGTGCCGCTGCCCCTCCTGACCTAGCCGGCGTTCCCCCAGCCAGCCCGCGCCTCCTCCAGTTCTCGGTAGCGCTTCAGCAGCAGCGGCTGCAAGTTGTAACTGGGGTGCGTTCTGCGGAACCACCGGAGCATCCGCGGCTCGTTGCGAGGTTCAATCGACATCATGCTTTTATACCAGTACTTGCGCCTGTGGTCAGCCGGTCATATGCCCAGCATGCGCAGGGCGCGCTGCTGCTCTCTCGTGAGCTGAGGTGCCTCCGGTGCAGCCGGTGCCTCAGCCGGTGCCTCCGCTGGTGGTGCCTCCGCCGGTGCCTCCGCCGGTGCCTCCGCCGGCGCCTCCGCCGGCGCCGTCTCAAGTGGAGGCTTGCGCTTTGGGGCAGCCGGCTCAGTAGGCACGTCCTGCTTCGGTTTGTTCTTGCTCCCAGGGGGCCTGCCCCGCCGTTTCGGTTCCGGCACAGCGTGCGGCGCAGCGTGTGGTGCCTCCGGCGCAGCGTGCACCTCCGCCTCTGCCCGAGCTTCGTCTCCGGCGGGCAGCAGGTCTTTGAGTTCGTGAAGATGATGGCGCACAACTGCGCCCAGCTGGCCAACGCCAGCAGAGTGCTGGGCAACCTGGGCGACGACATCCTCTCCAAGATCACGCTGAAGAGCGGAGTGGGTACCATTGTGGAGACGGGCTCGGACGACGGGCACTTCATCATGGCCCTCAGGGGCCCGGTTACCCTGAGGCACATGCGCTTCCGCCTGACCGACCTGGACGGCAACGTCGTCCGGCTTCGCGGGTCGTCTTTGTCGTTCGTGTTATATCTTGACCACGTTTCATTAAATGGAGCCAACCGAACACGAGCCGCGGCATCAGGGAATTGCTGCCGCAGCTCCAGGTCGTTCAGGATCAGTTGCCGTCGTAGGCAACTAGACTGTTGGTGGTCTCGCTGTAGGTGGCGGTGGCAAAGTTGGAGCTGATCCAGGCGGCCAGCCGGCAACAACGCCCAGTTCAGCGTGCCCAGCGCGGCGTCGACCCAGTAGAGGTAGCGGCCCCGGTCCGTTGTAGACGGCGAGCCGGGCGTCGCTCTGCAGGTGCAGCGACTCTCCCAGGTCCACCTCGAAGTCGCTGTCCGAGCCGGCCACCCTCTTGCGGCTGTCCACGTAGATCGTCGTCATGCCTTTTCTAAGGAAGCCGCCCGTTCTGCGGACGATGGGCGGGTGGACGGCTGCGACGGAGGTGCAGCAGGAGATATTTTCAAACCGTGCGCTGATCAGCGTCGAGCTGGCGAACAGCTTCTGGCCCAGGAAGCTGAGCGCCGCTCCCATCGGCTTCTCTTTCCAATGCGAAACGCTCTTCAAAGCGCTTGTAGAACATTTCGTTCCTCGGCTTCAGATAGTAGACGAAGAGGAAGCTGTATGCGATCACAAGGCAGCCCGGCTGCGTTAAGAGGCTCTTTGTCTGCGCCAGCGAGAGATCGTCCGAGAAGTTGGAGGTGTTGGTCACGGTCGTGTTGGACGCAAAGAGCTGCGGAGCGGGCGCTTGCAGTCCAGCGGGCCCGCGGAGGCCGCCCCGGTAATCGTCAGCGTGGCGCCCGTGACCGCCCCGGTGGCTGCGAAGCTTGCCGCGGTCGCTGCGCCCAAGGCCGTCAGCGTGCCCGTGGACACGTTGCCCAGCGTGGTAAAGTTTCCTGCGTTGGCCGTGTTGTTGATGGTAAGTGTGCTGCCGGTGATTCCGGCAGGCCCACGCTGGCCGCCCCGGTGATGCTTAGCGAGCTGCCTGACACGGCGCCCGTGGACGACAGCGTAGCTCCGGCGACGGTGCCTGTGGCTGTAAGCGCTGCGCAGGAAATGGTTCGAGGCGTTCACACCCGTCGTGAATTCACACGTCAGTGCAGTTCACGTCGTTGCACAGCAGCTGGTTGCAGCCCACGTTGCCCGCGCGGTGAGCCCGTCCAGCGTGAGGGCCAGCGAGTCCGCCAGCAGGTCCGTTACGGAGACCGACTCTCCCTTGAAGGCTAAAGCTGATCTGCATGCTGTACAGGTTCAGCGTGGCTCCGAAGTGCAGCTTTGCGACTCCTCCTGGTGGCACCAAGAAGTCCACGCCGTGCTCCAGACACCCTGCGCGGCTGTGCCAAGAAAGGTGCCACGCCCACGTAGTTGTCGGCCGCGCTGACGTACATCACCAAGTTGGAGGCCGTGCCCAGCCGGTACCGGCAGCCGAAGGCGTCTCCCCGGCGTCAGCGTGTACGTGCGCGCAATGTTCCAAACGAAGGCGCTTAGGGTCATGGCGTAGCCCTCCAGCTGGAAGCCTCCCACCGTGAGCTGGCCGAGGCCACAGAGCTCTGGCTGTTGGAGCGCACCAGAAAATTGCCTAGCGTGGTGAGCGTAGGCTCCACCAGCACCTCGCCCAGGGTGGCCAGCGTGACGTCGTCGGCCCCTCCGTCGAGGAACTCGTGCTTTGCAGCAGGGCCGAGGCCGCCGTGTCCTCCTCCTCCACTGTGTTGCCGGCCTCCAGGGTTGCGTCCAGGATCTAGAGGCCGTACACGTCCACCGTTCCTTCCGTCTGGTTGGGCAGGCCCGGCGCCTGGAAGTGCGCCCCGAAGTGCAGCAACTCCGTTCGGAGGCACTGTGAAGTACTCTTGGTTGCCCACGAAGCTGCCGTACAGGGGTTCGTAGACGTTGTCTGCCTTGGACATGTGCACCACGAAGTTGGAGGCCGTGCCAAGCCGGTACCGGCAGGCGAAGAGGAGCTCTCGGCCCCAAGTCAAGTTGTAGGTGCGCACGATGTTCCAGGGGTTCACCGCCAGGTCAGGGTGTAGCCGTCCACGCTCACTGCGCCCACAGTGTGCGTGGCCAGGACCACGCTGCAGCCGCTGCTGGGGCGAACCGTCCAGTTTGACAGTGAGACGTCCGTGGGGCCCAGGATCTGCTCTCCTCTGGCGGCCACCACCTCGTCGGCCCCTCCGTCGTCCGGAAAGCGCACGGCTATTTGCAGGGCCGAGGCCGCCTCCGTGACGGCTGCGATGCTCGAGGCCGTTGCCGTGTCCTGGTCGGCGGCCGAACGGTACGCCACCAGCGCCGAGGTGATTTGGTTGGTTGTGAACACGTCCTGGCCCGGGCCCGTCCTGTAGGCCAGCAGCGCGCCCGCGATGGCGGCCTGCGTCTGCGTGTCCTGTGCGCTTGCCGTGCGGTAGTCTCCCAACACTTGCGCCGAGGTGTAGTAGGCCAGCAGCGCGGCCGTGATGGCGCTGGTCGTCTCCGCGTCCTGCGCCGCGCCCGTTCGGTAGTCGGCCAACAGCGCGTCCACTTGCGAGGAGGTGTAGTAGGGCAGCAGCGCAGCCGCGAGGGCCGCGTCCGCCGCTGCGATGGAGTAGCAGTCTGCCGTGATGCTCAGCGTGTCGTCGTCGTTGGCCAGCGCAGCAGAGAGAGGAGCCCCCAGATGCAGGTTGCGAACGACGTTGCTTCCGCGAACGAGCTCCCAAGTCGTGAAGCCCGCCCAGGCCGGCGCGTTAACAACTCCGCAAGCTGCAGGGCGGCGAGCTCCGCGAGGATTGCGTCGAGGGCGCTCTGGAGCGTGGTCTCGCTGGCCGAGAGCGCGGCGTTCGTGGCGTATGAGGCCAGCGGCGTCGCGTCGGCCTTGGCCCCCTGGAGCGCCGCGATGCTGGCGTCCCGGCTAGCAAGCTGCGCTGCGACGAAGGCCTCGGTGGCGAGACCCAGCAGGGCATTTGCTATCTTGGTGTCTACCTCCAGCGGCGTGTCCAACCCGTCCACCGTGGAGAGCAGGGAGGCCAGCGCGCTTGCGTCCGCCTTGCCGAGGAGGGCGGCGTCCAGGGCTGCCGTGGTGACAGCGCCCAAGAGGGCCGCCGCTATCTTAGAGTCCACCACCGAGGAGGTGTCCACGGCCGACTGCAGGGCGTAAGCAGTCAGGGCGCTGGCGTCTGCCTTGGAGGCCTGCAGCCCCGAGATGGAGGCGTCTCGGCTCGCGAGCTCGGAGGCCAGCGCCGCGGCGGTGACGGCCCCCAGGAGAGCGTTGGCCACCTTGGTGTCCACCTCCAGCGGCGTGATCCTCGCCGCTATGTCTAGGGAGTGCTGGTCCACCACCGTCTTGAGGCCGTAGTTGGCGGCCACCGTGCCCAGCGTGGCGTTGTTGGCCGAGGCGATGGAGCCGTTCATGGCCGCCGTGGTGCTGTAGTTGGACAGCTTCAGGTCCACGCCGTCCGGGGTGCTCTTCGTGGCCACCACGCCCTCCAGCGCGTCGAAGGCCCTTGTTGGAGAGACCCGTGGTCAGTGAGCTCTGCAGCGCGGCGATGCGGCCACCTGTCCGTCCGTGGTGGCCAGGGCCGCCGCCGTGGCCATGCCGGCGCCAGCGCGCTGCTGTCCAGCTTTGAGGCCAGCTCTGCGGTGACCCGGTCGTCCAGGGACTGGATGGCGGCCGCGTTGTTGCCGGAGGCTGCCGTGTTGACGCCAGGGCCAGCTGCCCTGCAGTGACGCGCGTGCCGTCTCTCCGTTGTCCAGGACCTCCGGGATGTTGCCCGTGACAGGTCCTTCAAACATGTTTTCTTAGGAGTACGTACTTGTATCGTAGGGGTGTTGTACTTTCGCAACGGCCCCCTTGAGTCGCTATGGGTCATTCGGGGTCTTCGTAGCGCTGGTATAATTATATATCATCTCGCAACAGCCCCTACCAGTACGCGAAGTGAGTGAAATGTGGAATGACGCAGTGTCCGATGGCGTCGGACACTGGAAAGCATCCTTCAATTATGCAGAATTGACCGATGGCGTCGGTCAAAACGCTTGGGACACCTCGGCCTCATGATGAATTGAATTGACCGGCGAAGCTATGTGTTGTGTGCATAGTTTTATAGGACACTTGTCTCAGCGGTTATGACCTGCGGGGCACTCATGAGCCAACCTTGCCCATTCATGAGCCAACCTTGCCCATTCATGAGCCATTGATGAATCACCCGGTTCCATTATTGACTCAAACTTGCCAAGAACCGTGTCCTCTCGGGAACCGCTTTTGCGCACTTTTCGGCCCAAAAGAGAGCGGTGACGAAGCGGTGACAAAGCGGTGACAAGCGGTGACATGCTCGGCGGGATGGAATTCGCCGGTTTTCCGGAGCAAAGTGACCGTCTGGAGCCCGCTTTCGACCGAAAACAAGCGAAACTTGAGGCTCAGGCATGCCAATTGCCGTCCGACACGGAAAAACGAACTCTTCGGAGCTGACCGTTTTGAGCGCTTTTTGCACCAAAAACCGGAGCGGTGACGAAGCGGTGACATCGTGGTGACAAGCGTTTTTGGGCCAAAAAAGGCCGTTTTGGGACGGTAACAAAAGCCGATGGCAAGATGGTATAGGCGTTGGTCTCCGGAGCAGACAGACGCGGGGGGGTTCGATTCCACCCTGGTACCTCGGCAGGCTGACGTGTTAGACACCGGTGACATCGGCGGTGACTAATTCGGCAGGCTGACGTGTTACGGAGGAGAACCTCGTCAGGCTGTCGGGCTCCGAGCCAGGTCCTCGGCGGGCTGTCGGACCGCGGAAAACCCTGCGGAGAAACGAGTTCCGGAACTGGGCCCGGTTTTGCGCACTTTTGCGCCCAAGAAGCGAGCGGTGACAAAGCGGTGACAAGCGGTGACGAGCTCGGCGGGCTGGAATTCGCAGGCTTTTCGGGGCAGAAAACGGAATTCGGAGCACGGCGAATCTGGAGCCGGTTTTCGGCGGAAAACGAGCGAATTTGGAGGCTCAGGCACCACTTTTGACGTCTGACACGAAAAAACGCACTTTTCGGAGTTCGCCGTTTTCAGCGCTTTTCGCACCAAAAACGGAGCGGTGACGAAGCGGTGACATCGCTGGTGACGAGTTCAGCTGGTTGAAAATTATGCAGTTTTGGCGGGTTTTTTGGCCAAAAAAGCCAAATAATTAAGTCCCTATAAGCAGCCTTTCCTTACTACTCTGCGCAACGACGTAAACTGCAGGACGTGTTCACAACGGGCGTGGACGCCTCGGGCGCAGTCTCCTGCGCAGCGCTACGCTGTCGTCCACCGGCGCCGTGTCGGGCAGCTCGCTGAGCATCACCGGCGCGGCCAGCGTGGGCGCTGAGCTCGGCCACCGGAATCACCGGCACACTCACCATCAACAACACGGCCAACGCAGGGAACTTCACCACGGTGGGCGACGTGTCCACGGGCACGCTGACGGCCTTGGGCGCAGCAACCGCGGGAGCTTTGCAGCCACCGGGGCGGTCACGGGGCCACGCTGACGATCGCCGGCCTCCGCGGGCCCGCTGCGCTGGACTGCGAGAGCCTGGACTGCACCTTCACGGCCACGAGCGGCGGAGTGTCGACGGGCAGCGGCGACGTGACGACTTGGACACGGTCTGTTTGGCTGTATGGTTATGCTTTGCTTGATGCTTTGTTGGTGGCCAGCGCAGTCAACTTTTGTATCTTCCCTCAGACACAAGTAGATTGCTGCTGACAAGTGTTTTAGAGCGCAGGAATAGGTCCGCTGATCAAAGGCTGTTTCAGAGTGTGCCGGAGTTCTTGCCCCTTTCAGTGCTGTTGCTCTCTGCTCGGCACTCGCTTCCCCTTAGGGGAGTTGAGGGATGCCCCCACAGGGGACTCCTGCCGATGCAAGAGCTAACGCAGGTGCCACCTGCCTGAAAGATCCTTTGAGTCTAAAAATAGCCTCGCGGAAATTTAGACTACAAAGCTGCGCCGAGTCTAAATTTGTAGTCTAAATAGCGCGTCTAAACTGCGAGTCTAAATCACGCAAATGCATATAAACACCTTGTTGCACCACTTGTTTTTGCATAGAACAGCGCAGCAAGCGCGCCATTATTTGTGTTTCTCTCGTGTTTGTTTATATGCGCAGCGTGGCGGGAGGATGTGTGGCTGCGAAGCCCTGAAGTGTGAGAGCTTGAGAAAATTGTCAGAGATTTTGCGACGCACACCCATTGTATATAGGAACCACGGCCCAAAGTTTAGAAAGCCCAGACACTGTTTTTGTCACAGGCCGCAAAGCAAGCAAGAGCTGCAAAGTACAAGCTGTCACAGAGGTACAAACTTGTGTGCAACAGTTCTCTGCCTTTTTGTACACTTGCCCTGCGCGCAGCCATTGGATTGTACACAGGACACTTGCGCCGCATGCATCTTTTGTACTGTGAGGCTTGTACTTGTGCTACACGAACTCCAAGTTGTGTGCCACAAACGCCTGCGTGCTTGCCGCAGCTGTGTGGGTTTTTTCCATATATATACTTGTCCTCTACATGTACAAGCCTTTTCTGGGCCATGAACACGTGTGCGGATGAAGCGTGCGCCGTCGCCCTGGCCTTGAAGGCGTCTCGCCCGGACAAGGACGAGCAACGGCGGCTTGGCGGTGGCGAGGTGGAGCTGGTGAGAAACTGCGTGCAGTACTACCAGGCGAGCAATTTGGATGGGAAGCCCCACGAAGTTCTGGCTTGGTTTGCAAACTGCTTGCTGCGCATCCGATGCAATTTGGAGAGGCAGTTCGTTGACCCGGACGCAGCCTTGTTGCCATCTACGTTGCCAGCAGCTACTGAGTGCGCGGCTCCTGCGCATCCGGACCTGGATGTACTTGTTTGGGAGCTGGAGGATGCTGCCAAATTTCTTTCTGAGACCAAAGAGTTTCACGCGGCGCACTGGCATTGGTTGGGATCTTTGTTCGGGGAAAGCCTGGCAGTTTTGAAGTTGGAACAAAGCCGCCAGTTGATTTAAGTTTGCGCTCAAGGATGTCCATTTTGTGACATCGGCTGCGTTCGACGGCTTGTTTGTGCGAGAAAAGTGTGTACACCTTGTGTGGGCGGACCCATCACGATACGCAGACCCATTGCTTGTGCCATGCGTGCCCATCACACATGTGTGGATAGAGCGCGCAGGCCTTCCTCAATAATTGTACTATATATATTGTATTGCGCAGGCGCTTCGCAGGCCCCTTTGGCTAGGCCCCTTTGGTTGTGTTGCGTAGCCTTCCGCTTGCTCGGTTGCCACTCTGTATTAAATACTGGCGCTTGTATTTACTGTGCGCAGGCCTTCCACACACATTTTTGTCAGCTTTGCAAGTGTGATGAAATTTTGTTTTATTCCGGGAGCTCCTTTTTCGAACTTTTTCGGATTAGTGCAAGATACCTGTGCTATGGCGCGTGACCAGTTCGCCGCAATGCGCACCTTGCTGGAGGCTTTCGAGGCGCAGGTCATGGATCGCTTTGAGGAAATCCAGGAGAGTCTCGACGGCCTGAGTCAACAACTCACCTACCTGGAGTTCGTCTACCGCTGTTATCGTACACAGCCCGAGGCGATCAGCGGTGAGAAGGGCTCGAAGGGCGAGAAGGGCGAGAAGAGCGAGAAGGGCGAGAAGGGCAAGAAGGGCGAGAAGGGCGAGAAGGGCAAGAAGGGCTCGAAACCCAGGAAGGGTAAAGGCAAAGGCCTTGTTCGCAGATGATCTTTGGCGAGGCTGTACAAAACTGTGCGACGCTTGTTGTCACTTAAAATGTGTATAGAACTTGGGAAGGCCTGGTAGGCTCTGATTGCACGAGGGTAGAGTTGAGCGTTGCGTTCCATCACACAAGGTTTGGTTGCACATGCGCTGTTGGGTTGATTCGGATATCATGCCCCTGTGACCGCAGTGCTAGGAAGAACGAACGATAGCGTGTGAGGGTTCTTCACAGTTCTGTGGTTTCTATAGGTGCTGCACGCGACATGGCAGCCCTTCAGACGCTCATGGAGGGCGAGGATTCAAAGAAGGTGAAGGACATGCGTGCCCTGAAAGCTCGGTCTAGGCTTGTGGCTGACCCTCGAGTCAGCGTTGGTCAGCTGGCCGACTGCCTGCGCGGCTACCTCGCCTTCAAGAATTCTAAGGATGCCTTCAGCTTGGTCAGTCCAGTTGGCGTCACTCAGGTTTCGTGGAAGAGCAGGCCTGACCCGAACTGGCTAGTAAAGCTTGCCGGATTGCATTTCGACCTGCTTGGACTCCACCCAAACACTAAGGTGGCAGGGAAGAAGATGAGGCGTGCGATTTTGACCCTCATCGAATCCGGTGAAGTTGTGAACTCGACGACCAAGACGGTGTCTGATTTGGCCGACTACATCGACCTGTGCGTTCGCATCAGCTTGTCCCAACTGCCGTCAAGCTCAGCGACCAGCCTTCGCGGGAGCGATTCATGCGTCGCCTGGACACCATGGAGCAGAAGCGCCTGACCAAGGTGATGGATAAGGTGGCGGCGAATGCCAATGAGGATGGCAGTGACACAGAGGGTGAGGGGGTGATCAACGTGCTGGATACCGAGCAGAAAGGCCCCGGTGACGGCGAGCGCATCAAGCCTTTTGGTTCCACACACCACGCAGTTGGTCACTGATGAGATCACATTTGAAAGCTTGTCCTCCCACTCCTCTCGCCGCGAATCCGGCTTGCAGCTCCGTGTCATGCCCTCCAGCCCTCATTCTTCGGAAGCTTGGGCCGAGTGTGCTGAGCCTGTGCCTTCCAAAAAGGCTAAGAAGGGCGATGCGATGAGTGAGTCTGAGATCCTCAAAGATGCAGCCGCCCATCTCCCTTCGGCTGCTTCAGGCCTGTGGGGCTGTGTCTTGTGTTCCGGTTTTGTTGTAGAGGTGAGTGTAGTTTAAATACAGCGACACTAGATGTTTTTGCATGTACACCCAACTCCAATTTTTGTACACAACAATTTGGATGTTCCACATGTTTGCCGTTTGTGGCCAAACAAGGTGAGCCAGTTCGGAGGAAGTCTGCTTTGAAGCGGCCCGCCGCCAAGACCAGCGCCCCCACCGCGGCAACAAAGCCCAAGGCGGCCGCCAAGGCCAAAGCCAAGGCAGGCGCCAAGGCCAAAGCCAAGGCGGGCGCCAAGCGGCTGCCAAGCCCAAGGCCGGCGCGGTAAACTTGCAGAAGTGCTCCCTCCGCCACCGCGTCACAAGCGCCGCGTACCACAAGGCCAAGTCTTTCGCCCTGAAGCAGGGCAAGACCAAGGATGAGGCCGCGGAGTTGGGCCGCATTGCTTCCAGGGAGGCGGCAGCGGAGTTGGATACTGAGAAGCTGGAGGATGTAGACTGATAGCATGTGCTGTATATAAGTATTCAAACTGTGGCATCCTTGAATCAGCAGCTTGTGCGATGAACCAGCTGCAGTTGATGCTTGTATACTGACTTACATGTACTTGTGCTGCTTGTGCCATGCACATGTCGCGTGTGTTGGGCTTTGTGGACTTTGACCTGTGGTGTGTGATGTCGTCCTTGCCGGCAAGTGTCATGTGACTGACTCCAAACTGGCGCCCTTTTGTGTAGCATGCGCATTGTGATTGAATTGAGCTTGCCAGTTTGTCGAGCTAGAACTGCCACTCACAAATACACCGTGGTTGGATTTGAACCATAGCGGAAAACGAGTTCCACACAGCGCATGCGCTTGTACATGTCCAAAGGAGGAGGGTTTGCAGGTTTCGCATGCAGCATGAACAATATTTTTTCTGGCGGCTCCATTTTGGCTCTTGCAAAAACAAGGAACCTCCGATGGGGGATGCATGAAAGGACACACACACATGCACATGTGATACAACCGAGGTGGGTATGATGTACAAAGCTGCATCGGCACTGCACAAGGAGCATTCCACTACGCCACTACGCAGCCTGCATCTGTGTTGCACACTGTTCAAGAGGTGTACTTGCATTTGACAACTTGGTACCTGGTGTGCGTCATGGAGAGCCGCTTGTACACAGCTGATTCAGCGCCTCGCCTTGACTTGTATAAGCATGCGCCTTGAAATGAACTAACTGTACACACACGTGCACGAACTTGCGCCGCTACCAAGGATGCTGGCGAGGGCGCAGCAGTACAATGCGCCAAAGCCGGTGGCAGTGCGAATTCTGCCATGCATGCAGAGCGGGCTCGGCCGCCAGCGGCAGCAACGGCAGCAACGGCGCCAGCACCAGCGCCACCCCCCCCCTGCCCCACTACCATCCTTTCCACCACAGCCACCGCAACTGCAGACACAACAACCACCACTGCCACAGCCGCCACTGCCACCAACACCACTGCAGCCACAGCCACCACGGCAGCCACCACCCCCGGCGCCTGCTCCACGGCCATCGGCCCAGATGAAAATCCAAGCTGTTGCGCCGGTGGTGTCACACGCTGTGAGCCCAATCACACCGCCGAAAACGGCCGGCCCCGTCAGCAGCCCGACAAGCCCGTCGCCGGCAGGCCTGGTGGGTGTGATTCAAAGCATGGCGCGTCTAGCTGCTTACAGCGGACCTGGGTTTGAGGAGCGAACTTGGCTGACAGCCACCGGAGTTCTTTGCTACGCGCACGTCATGAGGTCATGGCCCAGGCGGTTGAGCCACTCCACTTTTCACGGACGGTGCTCCAGAGGCAAACAACGGCAGAACAGGCAGGGGTTCGACTTCTGCATCCCTGCTGTTTTCGCCTGTGGCTGGCCCTGTTGCGTACGCCCTTTCCTTGCGCACCAAGCACAAAGTCCTTGTCATTGCCCATGCCCTACAGGCCTTTGATGCCTGGGAGGTGATCCCGCCGGAGGCAGTGGAGGCGGGCGGAGAAGGCGGCTCTGATGTCATGGGGCCAAGTACAGTTGACATGTCCACTCACACACACTCACTGGTTGCTCGTGGGGGGCCATTTTGGCTCAAGTGGTGTTCCTTGACACTCGGTTACCCACCTCGGTGGCTTCGCCCATGGATGGAGTTATAGAGCAATCCTGCGGATGTCCTGGAGTTGTCTGTAGCATCCGTGGTGCTGTGGCGGGGGGGTGCAGCTGCTGAGCTTGAAACTTGGAGCTTGCTTCCTGCAGTCTGTCCGGCGCGGTGGAAACAGCTGTCTGTCCTGGGCCGCTGTCGCAGTGAAACACAAGCTGTCTTTGTGCTCCTGGGGAGCTCTTGGTGTCTTTCCGGTCGAAAAAACATCTGTCCCCCGATTCATACCCCCGATTCATACCCGATTCATACCCCGATTCATACCCTTCTGCTGCCATTTGCAGCCAAGAGCCTCTTGCGCTCTGGGCAGTACTAGCGAAGCTATGCCGCCCAAATCCTCAGAAGACACAAAACTCAAAGAGAAGCACTGCAGGAACCAGCTCGCGGCTCTTTTCGCAGAAGTTCGGCAGAAGGTGGGTTCGGAAGGCTTACTGCGATGTATCAAGCGCGACACGGGACACCACCTGTGCGCAGCTGCCGTTTGTGGCTGGTGCGGGTGGCGGGCCTGACTGGGCAGCGGCGCTTCCCCTCAAGCAACGCTTGCTTGGGTCTGTGAGCACGCGGGTCGCTTGAACTCCAAGTGGAGGTGGCAATGACGTTCGCCTCAGGCAGTGGCTCTGCGCCTTCCACCTAGCGCAGCAGCTTTCACTACTCACGCAGAGTGGCAGCTGTCTAGTTCAGGCCACTCACAAGCGCAACTAAGCGGTCCAAATTCTCACGGCTATCCAGTTGCCAGCGCACGGGAGCTTTGAAGTGGCAATGCAAGAGTTCAGAGGCGCGCGAGCCATACCCCGAATCATACCCCCGAGCCATACCCCGACCCATACCTGCGATTCATACCCCTTATACCAACCTCCCGGCACGGCCACGTCAAAAAAACACATACCCGAATCCCGATTCCCAAGTCGCGAGTCCCGAGTCCCAATTCCAGTCTCGAGTCCTGAGTCCTGAGTCCCGAGTCCCGAGCCCCGAGTCCCGAGTCCAGTCTCGAGTCCTGAGTCCCGAGTCCCGAATCCCGAGTCCCGAGTCCCGAGTCCCAAGTCCCGAGTCCCGAGTCCAGTCTCCCCTGAGTCCTGAGTCCCGAGTCCCGAGTCCCGAGTCCAGTCTCGAGTCCTGAGTCCCAAGTCCCAAGTCCCGAGTCCCGAGTACCGAGTCCCGAGTCCAGTCCCGAGTCCCAAGTCCCGAGTCCAGTCGAGTCCCGAGTCCCGAGTCCCGAGTCCAGTCCCGAGTCCCGAATCCCGAGTCCCGAGTCCCGAGTCCCGAGTCCCGAGTCCCGAGTCCCGAGTCCCGAGTCCCGAGTCCCGAGTCCCGAGTCCCGAGTCCCGAGTCCCGAGTCCCGAGTCCCGAGTCCCGAGTCCCGAATCCCGAGTCCCGAGTCCCAAGTCCCGAGTCCCGAATCCCAGGTTCTGAGGCAACAGGATGACACACAAGCGTTGGATGTCTCTCTCACTTTCTCTTTCTGTTAAAACTAATACCCCTTTGTTAGTTAAAACATGCACAGTTCAACCAATCACTATTCTTGTGAAAACCGCAACGTTTCTCTCCAGATGTTTGTTTTGGATAAGACACAGTGCAGACTTCAATGAGTAATTACTGCGTTTTAAGTAGATAATGTTTATATATATATAGATACGCATGTACTTGTATGTACATGTATTTATGGCGCATGCTTCTTAAAGGAAGGAAGTATTTCTTGAAGAAATTGTGCTTGTTTCGAGTTGCAATTTCTTACTAGAGGAATCCAAGGTGCATGTCTTCAAGGAAATATTGTGAAGTACTTGTACACTTCAACAATGAATATGTGTTTGTAAATTGAGCTCTACAAAAGGAATAGCGCATCGAACAAATGAACAGGCTCCTGTTGATCCGAAATTTTGCTCACGTGGAAAGACTTGGTTGCCTTCTCAGATAGAAATCATTTCAATCACTGGAGTACATTTGGAAAAGAATATGTTTCTACTACAGAGCGCGCGCTTCTTCCTCAAAGTCACAACGTTTCCCTCAAACAAGAAGTTTCTGTTTCACAAACATGTTTTTTTCCATGATTCTTTTTGCAAACAATGGTTGTCTTCTCAATGGAATGACAAGCGCTTCTTTAAAAGACATGCTACACTCCAAGGGAAAAGTTCTTCTTTGATAAAACAGCGCACCTATTTCAACACAAACTATTTTTCAAGAAATTGTACATAGTTCAAAGTTCAAAGCCCATCATTTCTTTCAAAGAAGGTGTTTTTATTGGAAGGCGAGGCTGCATTTTCCAAAGAACATGTTGTTAGCAATTCATACATACTTGGTTTCAAACAAAAAGGTGCATTTGCAATACATACGCATTTCTCTCAGAGGAGGGGCGTTTTGGATAGGAGTTTGGTTAAGAAGTACATTGTTGAAAGAGTAGATATGTTTTGAGAAAGCTTGTACTTATGTACGCATGATGTGTTTCCTTATAAAGAACAATGTATAAATCACAGCACATATTTCATGAAATAGTTTGCTGTAAGAGGAACATATGCAAACCATTTTGTTAAAAAAGAAGAGGAAAACAACATGAATTAAGCAGCGCATACAAAACATACCAAAGAATCACAATTTTCAAAACCTCACCCCCCCATGACTACCCGCGCTCTACTTAAATTTATACAGAAACAACATGAATTAATAGGTCAGAATACTTTCTTTTTGTCATTGCATGGTCAGCAAGTATGTCATATGCCCCGATCTCTGTCAGAAGACATGTCAGAATGAACGTCAAAACAAATGCGAGAGTGACAAGGTTTCTCATTGCATGTCCAAGAACATTCATGTCAGAGGAGTTTTCGTTAGCGATGTCAAAACAAATGTGTGAACAGAAAAAACATGATGGTGTGCATTGCGGCGTGGATCACGCATAGTAAAGGAATTGCATTCTTGGAGGGGGTGCCTCTGAAGTGGCTCTAACGCATGATATGATATTCCAACTAGAACTTGGTGACACTGAGAATTTGTCAGTCATTTGGGTGGATTCCCACTTGCGTGTTCTCTTGGCAGATTTTTCCATCGTTACACTGGCAGTCGCGCAGGAGAAGTTTCCAAAGGAGATCTCGAAGTTGGACGTGGTCCGCAGGATTCTGCGCAACATGACGTCGCTTCTCCACAATTGAACCTTCGAATATGTCAGTGACGTCATGAAAAATCACACCGTGAGACATGCCCATTTGTAGAGCTGCTAGAAGGCATTGGAAGGCAGGAAAAAACATGCAGAGTCGCGCTGTGTTGTGAGTGATACGCAAACATACATTTGACTGCCATCAAGTGCTTGAATCCAGGTGAACAAACTTGATTTGTTAGGAACAACACGGTGTTTTTCCGGAAAAAAACTCACAATTTCTTGGAAATGTTAGATGATGTCAGATGTTTTTGCTCAGAATTCACTGGACCACAGTGGCATCTCTGGGACTTCCAACATCGGCAGCTGCGATGGCCGACGTTCCGCCAGGGCGGCGTCATTGCGGCCTTCTCCGAAAACAATGTCGGCAAAAACGCCAGAAACAGTGTCACAACCTTTGCTATAGAATGTGGCAAAAATATGCCACAAAATGTCAGAACAGATGCCAAATTGAATGCCAGACAGAAGGTCCGAACGTATGCAAGATGGACTGCCAGAAGCTGTGGCAGTCTGATATGTCAGAGTGGGGATCACTCGAAGAAGTAATTTGGGTTCCTTTTGTTTCCTCTTAGAATGTGTTCTGGATTTCCGTTTAAATAGGCTTGTGGACTAGCTTGGTTTTCATGAAGTTTAGTGGCTATGGGTGGGATGAGGCACATGAAATTCCAATGAAAACCATGAAAATTAGCAGCTGTTGGAGCCATGGGACTTAGGAAGAAATACCATGACATTTCGTAGGTATGGGTGCCATGAAACCTGTGCGAACTAATTTCAAATAAATCCGCAAACAACCAGCAACCAGGGGAAAGTGAAGTGAATGAACGTCTCCAAACGGGATGAATATCACTGAAGAGGATGAGCGCTGCTGAAGGAACGAAGGAAAGAGGGAATGAATACTAGTTCAAATTAAACAAGAAAGTAGATTTGACATTGACGGTAAGAGTTGTCCGCCGCTGTGTCCTTGACCTCATACTTACGTCCACAGCTCCAACATCGGTGGTCTTGTCGACCTCGGTCGCGAGACGCCTGGAGCACGCAGACAGGCCAGTGCATGGCTGAAAAGCACCTTACTTAGCGATCAGCAAAAACTTTTGGGCACAAGCCTCAACACAACTTTCACCATGCTTTGTTACCGAAACGATGGGTACGCTTGACGTGTGACTCGACAAAGCTATTGGCCTTGACAGCCCCGGCCACCAACCAAGCGGAGGAATCCAAAGCAGCGGCGTTTTGTGATGGCAGTTTAGCGAGCCATGCCTTCCTTTAAAGTCGGGAGCTTACATGGGAGAGTTCTAAGAAAAACAATTCAGGCACTTTTTGTTTGCAAATTGTGTTTTGACTTAATTCTGGACCAGCTTTCCCGCTGGCATAAGTGTGGACCACACAAAGTGGAGCATTGCGTGCATGCAGGGTCATGACACAGTGACGCAAGGTTGTAAACTGCATATGTTGATTCTGTTCCACGTGCGGGAGGAATTGTGGAGCCAGCTTATGTTGTTGGCCTGCGTCGGTGTGTCTTCGCAGCAGGTTTGCCAATAACGGTTTGCCATGTTTCTTACGTGTTTTGCGAGAAACGTTTGTTGCACGCCAAAATGTGCGCTTCGAAAGTCTCTTGCCAAGGCGTTTTCGGACTTTCAGAAGAAAGCGAAAGAAGTCGTGGGATCCAAGCGTGGCGCTCAGAGCTCAGACATGCGGTTTTTTGCATTTCCAAGGTCAAATGTAGTGTCAGGGCTGATGGCTCTGAACTCGGGAACCCCAAATGTTGAAATAGAACATTCCCACATGTTACGCCGCCCCGTCTCAAATTTTTGCGCGTGCAATGTGTGCATGTTCAATATGAACACGGGAACATGTACTGAAACGGCGAGGCACACGTTTATGGTTTTATATAGTATGGGCTGGTGGGTTCCTTTCACACAGGATTTATGGTCTTTGTGTTCTTCGCCGTCAGCCGTGCCAAGCAGAGCAGGCTGAGCTGGGCCACGTTTCTTTGCATTCAAAAAAACAGTTCATTAGTTGGCTATGTGTGCAGGCTTTGCTGACGAAAGCCGCTGAGCCCTAACTCGAGTGTTATGTCAAAAGAAACAGGTGCATTGCAGTTCCTGTCGAGTGAAGTCGGTGTGGAGACCAATCAGAAAACACGTTTCGCTTTTGAAACTGGTTCCAAGAGTCGTCATTGGCCGAATTCGGTGCCTCATGGCCTCATGCTTCAAATGGTGCGAGTCTTTTCAATAGCCTATTCAATTCTTCAATCTTTCGAGACTCCCTTGGCTGTAGTCAACCGCATGTGTGCCGTCCCCTCTATGCTCCTTCAATCGAGAACAGTGGATCATGGCCGAAACAACGGAGTCTGCCAAACGAGTGTTCTCGTCTTCTGGTGTTTGGCTCTCTCGAGGGAAAACGGAGTGACCTTCAGTCAGGCTCCAAGGGGTGGTTTCTTTGGATTCTCTTCAAACCAAAAGAAGGGTCATCTTCATGGTAATGTCGAGGTGTCCCGTTTTGCCATTGGCCGGATGTGTTCGACAGGAATGGCGAGGCCCAGGCGCCGGGGAGTGGGACTCGTCCCGATCTGCCTTTGAGAGGTCATTCCATGAGTGGATCTCAAGACAGCAGAGGCATATCTTTACTTCCGCCTTCTGCAGTTAGGACGCCAACATGACCAAAATAGCCGACAACGGCTTGTAAGAACTATGATGAGCAGTCACATTTGAAAGACATAGTCCTGACAAAATCTTCTTTCATAGCTTGACATTATTTTCTCCTTATTTGTAGCCAGTGAGTCTCAAATGGCCGTTTTACTGATGGCGTGCATGCAGTTTAACCATGACCAAGCTCTCCATTGTTGTGGTCGCGTCGCTGCTCTTTTTTTGGGGGGCCATCAAAAGAGCACAGAGGTGGTTAGGTAAATGATATGGCTGATCTGCGGACTCGCAGCAAATCAACCACAGGAAATCCTTCCTTGCCAATGGCAAGCACTGAGCAAACAACCCTCGGAATACCTAGTGAGCACAACACAATGCTGACATTGACATAACAACATTCTGAAAAAAGTACGAAGGTCACCAAAAGGAGGCAAACAGGGAGACCAAATGAGAACGGGCCCTGCCGCAAGCTTGAAGACCAAACACAATCTTGTGCTCAACATGCCCTGCGACTCCCTTGATCTTTGAATCCTACCCGCAGACACCCCGCAAAAATTGCGGCTTTCTGGAGCAAACAGACCTGACGCGGCTCTGGTGGCAAGCAGCTTGAGTCCATGCCAGCGCCAGAGTTGGCTGAGCGACTGTCAACATTGTTGTTTGTTTACGCTGATTTGGGAAGGACGCATCAGGGCCCACCCAATTGGCTTGCAACAGGCAGGGGTGTCGGGTTTTTTGTTCGCACCCAAGGCAATATTTTTTCTTTCTTTCTTTTTTTGTTGCGGGGAACACTCAAATGGAGCCCGAGGGGGCGTTTTTCATGTTGCCAAAAGTACCCATACTTTCGGCGGGGTACTTGTCCTCTTGCGCAGGAGCTGCGGGTGGGCATGTGGGTCCGCGTCAAGGGCTTGCAGGTTCGGGGCTCGAACGGGGGGAGGAGAGACCCCAAGGCTCAAGAGGGCAACCGGTTGGCCTGCAAGGGATGGCATGTTTTATTCCGGAGTGTTTGGTTTCATTTTTTTTTCGTTGGTGAGTTGTGCCAATGACAAGGAGGGGCAAGAAGTCGAATGAGCATCGGTGCTGCCAGGTTCAGTGCTGGTATTTTGTGGCGGTTGGGCCAGAAAGTGGGAATGAAACAAAAGGAACCATGCAGCTCATCTCAGGCATTTTCCCCTCTCAAGATTGCACACAGGAGGATCGCCAATATATCCCCTGAAACATCACCCCTTCCAAGGGAACCTTTCCTTAAGCGGGCCACACAAGTGATGTTTAAAACCACCAGTCCCCCACTCGTTGGGCGAAATAGTTGTTCTCATTTTGTTGCGGGTTCAGCAAAGTTGCGCGGAGCCTGCCTTTTTTCCAAGCAGAACTTGGATGGTCCTTGGAGCACCGGTGCAAGGTGGCGCTTCATTTGCTTGTTGTCTCCAGCCGCTGTGCGTATTTGACTGCAAGTTTCGCGCAATCTGGTTGTTGTCAACAAGCATGGTTGACAAACCTCACCAACCACGCTCATTCAGACCCATGGTTGAACTGCGGTCATTCCCGTCCCTACCGAGAACAATGGTCAGTAGTCATTTTCAAGTTGGCTTCGCTGGTTCTTAGTCCCGTGGCGCGTCTTTGAGCTCCCACATCAAAACGAAAGAGGGCCTACCCATGCGGGGGAAGTCTAGGCGCGGCCAGAGCTGAACGGCCTCGAGGGGGTCCTCACCACCAGGGATGAGGAGAAGAGCCGCTGGAAGGCACCGATGGCGATGGCGCGTATGACTTCAACCTGGCCAAAAGGGGCCCTTTTTTCGTGGGGTCTTGCTTTGGTTTGCAAGTGAAGGAAACACAGAAAGCAATGCGTGTGGCAACACCTGAACTTGAAGCTGATCAGCCTGGAATCCAAACGCCCACCTGGGGAGATGGTTGCAGGTGGAGCTGAAGGATGGCGGCGGCGCGAAGCTCTTCAAGGCCGGTCGGTGACCCGAAGGAATCCCTGGTTGACCTGGGATTGCGGGGGATGCGAGTCCTTTGTTCTGGGAGTTGAACCCACTATAAGTACACCCGGTGTATGATTTCCGGAGCCAGCAAGACTGGGCCTGCATTGATGCTGCTGCGTGGTTGGTTGGGCTGAGCAAACTGATCTATGACGCATGAGCTTTTGGCTGCCCAGGGGACACTTATATAGGCCTTCACCAGGACTAGAAGGGCTTTGCTTTTCAACTGTGCAATGGTTTGGTCAAAGATTTCTCCAGCATGACTCGTCGCATCAGTGTATTGGCATGCCTTGCTCCCCTTCAAGCGCCCTCTTAGTCAGTCCGAGCTTAAAAGTCATTGAGTCAGACTAGGGGAGCTTGCGGGAGGGCAACTTTCTCCCCAAAGTGAGCTCTAAAGTGAGCCTGGGCTATGGAGATACGGAACCTTTCGTCGGAATGAACCCGTCCAAGGCGCATTTTGGGCCCTCCATGTCCTATGAAAGGGGCACCCACAAAGTCACATACTTTTGCCTATTGCTCATCGAAGCCCAAAGAGCGGACACAGACACAGGACAACAGATACACAGACACAGAGACACAGAGAGACACAGAGAGACACAGAGAGAGACAGAGACGCTTAGAGACACAGAGAGACAGAGAGACACAGAGAGAGACAGAGACGCTTAGAGACACAGAGACACAGAGAGACACAGAGAGAGACAGAGACGCTTAGAGACACAGAGACACAGAGAGACACAGAGAAAGACAGAGACGCTTAGAGACACAGAGACACAGAGTATGTACGTCCAAAGTGCCCAAAATTGTGGGTCCTGGATTGCTGGGCGGTTCATGCTTCGGGTGCCCCAGTTCCTTTGGGTGAGCGCCTTCAGAGGGAGTTGTAGGATGGTCTTCAATAGGAGGAGTTCAGAATTGCATTGTTTGTTTTTTCGAGAAGCAGAACATGGCATGTGCGTTTTTTCAAAAGCAGGACATGAAATGTGTGTGTTTCTCGAAAAAAAACAGAACATGGAATGCGTTCTTGTTTGAATGCACGTATGTGGCAGAGCTGCAAACTGACAAGTTGCAAATGCTCCCGGAGGCTTGCAGGGGTTGCGTTTTTTTGCGAAAAGCAGATCATGGAATGTGTTCTTTTTTGAATTCAGATATGTGGCAGAGCTGCAAACTGAACAGTTGCAAATGCTCTCGGAGGCTTGCAGGGGTTGTGTTTGTCTGGTTTGGCATAAGTTTGACTTGTGACACAGCAGGCAATGACTAACTTCATTTTGGCCCAGACCCAATGATGATATTGCACATTTGTGTCAAAGCTGAAGTTGAGCGATCCCAAAATTGTAAAACCCTTTGCTTTGCTCCAATGATGCTTGCTTTTTTGCAAGAGCCCAGAGGTCAGGAGGGAATATCACCCAGCAGACCGTTCAGGAACAGGACGGTGATTATGCCGCCTTGAGTGGCTCACTTGGATCGCTGTGGGCGGACATGGAATGGAAGGCCATGGCCGGGATGCTCTTGCACCTGAGCATCCTGTCGCCGGATGGCCTCATTGCGGCACAGCCTGCGTTCTCTGGAGCGATTTATTGGCAATGCAGTTTGCGTTTTACCTTCTAATCCACAAACAGCTTTGAAGGTATCCTAGCCGCGCAGTGATGTCATTGAAAAGCCGCCGGTTGTTGCAAGGTTGGAGCAGTTTTTGATGGCGACCAGAAGGTCAGACAGCTCTTCTGCCAGAAGGAGGGCATCTGCAGTGATCAGCGGGTTTCAGGCACACGCAGCGTGCCAAGCAAAATCACGTTTGCTTCTGTAGGCTTCATGATGTTTCATGGTCCTTTCTTCACGTTTGGCGTAAAACAGGCTTCAGCAAACTTGGACTTGAGACTTTGCTTCTTCCTGCGAGCAAAATACACAAGTAGCTGCAGCCGAGGCATTGCGTTTGGAGGTGAAGGGCGTCCTTGTTGATATGTTTCCTTTGCAGCTTGTCCCACAGATGTGCAGGGCAACCGGTGTTGATTTAGATCCAGACACATGGGGCCAGCTCTTGTCAGAGCGCGCCTCGAAAAAGGCGATGGCGCGCATTGAGATGCGGGGGCCGGTCGCAAACCATCGCAGCAATGTGCAAGCAGGTCCTGTGGCCTTGCAGCCGCCAGGCAGAGTTCATTTGCTTTCAGAAGCTGAAGCCCCCGTCGCTAATGATGCGGGGGCACCGCCCTTCAGCGATGAAGGGGAGGAGGACATTCTTGCTTTGAAGCAAAGGCTAGAGCAAGCGGAGTTTACAGTTGGCAAACTGCGCAAAGCTTGCAAGGGGAAACAGAAGTGCATCAACCGGTTGAAAAAGCAGCTGGTGCAGTTCAAAGCCATGTCTGGGTCAAAAACCGCTAAGTCTCTGAGCAAGAAAGCACAAAGGCAGCAGAAAGAAGCCTTAAACTCGCTCAGCATTGAGAAAACTAAGTCGGATAGAAATCTGACCGGGCCTGGGTGCATTGCTGTAGGGCTCCGCATGGCTCTCAGCTCCTGTTCCGCGCTGGGTTTTCCAGCGGCTGCTTGGGCAGACATTTCAAGGCAAACAGTCAGCCGGTGCGAGGTGACGCTGGCAGCAGCTCATTCCGTGAAAGCGGCTATCATTGGCCACATTGCTCTTCAGATTTTGAGGAAGTCACCGTCAGTATTTGCCCCAACTGAGTTGCCTACCAGTTTGATCAACACTTTGTCCATATTGAAGACCTTCAAGACGGGCCATGAGTCAGACATGAAGGGCACACCACTGCGTGAGTTGCAGCAGCCCTTGGAAGCGTTCGTGTCTTTGTGCGGCCTGCCCCCTACAATTGCTTCGGAGTTGCTGCCTCAAGGCCGTCGTGAGACGGAGATCTCAGTTGTTGGCCTGTCTTTACAGAACGATGCTACAAACAGCGAGATCTGGCAGCGCAAGAAGCTTACCTCAGCAGTGATTGAACTTGGGCTTCTGATCAACAAGCAAGCTCTGGCAGAAGGGCGATACAACGAAGCGTTCTTTTGCCATCGGTTCATGCGCCTTGCCTTTCGTCTTAGCTTTACATTACCTCAAAGCTTCTTTGAGCTTGTGGGTTCGTTCGCATGCTGTCGCGCACTGTCGACGCCAGGCTTTCTTTCGGCCAGCTAAGGTCCGATGTGCTGCCAGTGAAGGGTGGCTCTGCGCTGGCCAGCTTGTCTCTGATCGTCAAACAAATCCATTCGCTGGGAATGCCTACTTGGGATGATGTGGCGGCTCTCACGAGGCCTGTGTTGGCTTGGGCAGCGGTGTTGGTGTGAAGTGCACTGAGTTTGCGCGGAGTTGGTGTGAACTGTGGGGCATGCGGTGATGATGGGAAATTCAGCCCAATCTTTGAGCCCAAGCCCAGACCCAAACCACATGCAGCCTGTAAGGGCCAGTGGTAGTGTAAATATACGTGCAGTGCCGCTAGCAATTGCAACGCGCAACCATGTCAATAGCAAGTGTGCACGTCAGCGTGGCGCCGTCAAGACTTAAGGCTTCCCAGCATTCAATCAGCAGCTTGTCCCACCAAATCTCTTGACTGTTGAAAGGGAGCGCAAAGATTAATGTTTCTTGTTATTGGGCGTTGAGTTCGTGACGAGTGATGGCATCGCGAGAGAGCTACTTGTGTCTGGCCGCGCCACAGGCAAGATGATATCAGGCCAAACTCCATCTTTGTGCTCTGCGTTACAGAGGACGCTGGGCCTGACCAGAAAGCCCAACGGCTTCGACTGCTGTCGCACATTTATGGGCCCATGGAGTCGGGCGGGAGTGAGGACCCTTTCTGCCACATTTGGTACTGGGACATTTCATGCTTGGTCCATCAGTTCAATTTGATTGTGGGCTCTCATTTGGGGCTCATCGATCATTGCTTGCTTGGCCTTGGGCATGACTTCAAGTACTACTCATCTCTCGCAAAGTTGATCCACTCCTGGAGAAGCATACCTTCAGCCATCATGTCAGAATTTCCGCCTGAGCATTTTGCATCAATGAGGCTTCCCCCTGCGCCATGCGCCTCAAGGTGGGGATGTGTTCACGAACTCGAGGCTTTTCTCCTCGCCATTGGACCTGCTGAAGTCCAGGCCAAATTTCCACGGGCTTGCGCGCTGGCAAAGCGCAGGCAAAGTTGCGACCAGCCAGCCTCAGGACACCCTGTAGATGAGGTTGCGCTTGATGAGTATCGTGACTTCCAGGTCCGGATGGGCCGATACATGACATCAGCAAACCAAGTGGTCAAGGATGCGGTCTTTTGGTTCATGGTGCTGGCTAGCTTTGTGTGCAAAGAGCCATTGATTCATTGCTACGCATGGCTGCAGAAGCCGCAAGAGCAAGCTATACTTACCTTTGTCACAGGAAAGGCTTTTGAGTTCTTGCAGCAATTGCAGTCATTGGCGAGCGACCTGACCTGGGTTTCAGCGTGCTTGAGAGAATCTGGCGCTGACGCTTCCTTGACCCCAGAGGCGCAGTCAGCGCTGACAGGCGCAGCTCTCAAGATAGCTTTGCGCAATGCTGCTGCGTATGAGCGAAGAATCTACGAGTATGTCACAGCGAGACTCGCTCATGAATTTGCATTTGGGTGTGCAGGCTGTGCTTTTGCCTTCTTCCGAA
>CAUJNA010000891.1:1022521-1077521 GCA_963377175.1 Effrenium voratum | reverse complement strand
TAATTTGAAGAAGGCTTCGGTTTGCTGCCCCGGGGTGTCGGGCGTGCTACCAAGGAGCACGCGCGGCAGAGGCAGCGCGGAGTTTACGCAGGGTGGGTGCCGCAGGCACCCTCTGGACAGTTCTGCGGCGCTTGTAGGGGCAAGCGCCAGCAGCAGTAGCAGCACAAGGCGCGCCCCCAGCCTACCATGATTGCCACCATCGCTATTTTGTGTCTTTTGCCGGCTTGTTTTACATTGTTGTGGCGTTGTCCTGCAGGCAGCCTGCCGCAGAGTGGCTAGGCCAGTTCTGCGTTCTTTGCAAGTCGTGGCTTATGGAGCGCAGGACTGAGCCTTTTGAACGGATGTGCGGCTTGTTTTTGGAAGCAAGTGGTTTCTTGTCAGCTCGCCCAGGTGCGTCCCCTTCTCCTCCGACTTCTCCGGCCTTCAGCCGCCAACGTTGCAGGCTGGGGCACAGGGCTAGCAGTGGAGTAAGAGCGCGTTCGGCGGCAGGAAGAGTGATTGCCTCTACTGCCTCTACATTGATGCCGGGGCTCAGTTGTTAGTGTGTTTGCCAACAATGTGAGAGCGATTGCTGTTGAACACTTGGTTAGCGCAGATAGACGTGACTGACATTGAACGCCCGTCAGCTCGGATCGGCTATACTAGCAGAAGGGCCGAAGAGAACATAATCAGTCAGGCATCTTTGGAAAACCACGTGCAGCACGGTGGATGGTGGACGGACTTCCAGGCTCATAGTTCAGGATCCGATTGCTGGCAACCAACCGTTCGAAGCAATCACGTTTTTTTCTAACCTTGAGACATCCTGCCCAGCACGCTGCACCGTTGCGTTCCCACCCCCCCACTCAACCCACTTACGCGTGATTCGATAACAGCACTCAGCACTCATTAGTTTTGTCGGGTGGATCAAATGTGGGCCATCAGGTTTTGGGGCGCCCCCGACCCAGGAGCTGATGGGCCAAGTCCTATCCCAGGTTGGGGCGCACCCGCCCCAGCCACAAGCTGATCAAGTCCTACCCGGGTGGGGCGATCCCGCCCCAAGTCAAGCCATCAGCTGATGGGGCACCCCCGCCCCAAGTATCCATCAGATCTTGAGCTGATGGGGCGCCCCCGCCCCAAGTTTGCATCGCCCCAAGTCTCCATCAGCTCTTGAGCCCCCACCCCAAGCCTCCAGCAATGGAGCACCCCCGCCCCAAGTAGTTATCACCCCCCGCCCCAAGCTCATCAGATCTTGGGCTGATGGGGCACCGCCCCAAATCTCCATCAGCTCTTGAGCTGATGGGGCGCCCCCTCCCCAAGTCTCCATCAGCTCTTGATCTGATGGGGCGCCCCCACCCCAAGTCTTCAGCTTGATATGATGGGGCGCCCCCGCCCCAAGCTCCATCAGCTCTTGGGCTGATGGGGCGCCCCCTCCCCAAGTCTCCATCAGCTCTTGATCTGATGGGGCGCCCCCGCCCCAAGTCTTCAGCTTGATATGATGGGGCGCCCCCGCCCCAAGCTCCATCAGCTCTTGGGCTGATGGGGCGCCCCCGCCCCAAGTCTTCAGCTTGATCTGATGGGGCGCCCTTGGGCTGGGGCGCCCCCGCCCCATGCTCCATCAGCTCTTGGGCTGATGGGGCGCCCCCGTCCCAAGTCTCCATCAGCTCTTGATCTGATGGGGCGCCCCCGCCCCAAGTCTTCAGCTTGATCTGATGGGGCGCCGTCGCCCCAATCTCCATTAGCTCTCCATCAGCTCTTGATCTGATGGGGCGCCCCCGCCCCAAGTCTCCAGCTTGATCTGATGGGGCGCCCCCGCCCCAAGCTCCATCAGCTAATGGCCGCCCCGCCCCAAGCTCCATCAGCTCTTTGGCTGATGGGGCGCCCCCGTCCCAAGTCTCCATCAGCTCTTGATCTGATGGGGCGCCCCCGCCCTAAGTCTTCAGCTTGATCTGGTGGGGCGCCCCCGCCCCAATCTCCATTTGATGGGGCGCCACCGCCCCAAGTCTCCATCAGCTCTTGATCTGATGGGGCGCCCCCGCCCCAAGTCTTCAGCATCCCCAAGTTTGCATCCGCTCTTGGGGTGCCCCCGCCCCAGGAGCTGACGCAGACGTGGACCGAGTGAAGTAAATGCTGAAATTTCGCGCGCTGGGCAGGATAGTGATTTGATAGTTGCGTTCACTTGGGAAATCCACAGTAGCAGATTCGGTGCGTGGGTTGTCAAGCTGTCAAGCCAATGCCGGTGAGCGATGGGTTGGCCGTCCTCTGCTTGGACGCTGAGAAAGAATCCTTGAGCAATGGACATATCTCTATGATCGTGAGGCAGCTTGTTTTGCAAAGTGCGCTCCACGCACGCTCAAAGTGATTGTGCCTTTGGCATTCGCCCAGGCCGGCGCCTTTCCGCAAGCGCTTGCCCGACACGGTGTTCTTGGCAACAGTGGTCGACAGGAAGCAGAGGCTCGTGGAGATCTTTGGCAGCATGCTTTCCAAAGACGTCAACCCGGACTGGCTAAAAGACAACACGCTGGAGACTGATGTGATGGACCACTATGCCGAGGAGCACAAGTACCTTTTTCAGAATAACAAGGACGCGCTTCTGTCGGAGGTCGGCGTGGCGTTCACGAACAAATGGTACGGGTACATCCTGGAGCCCATTAGCCACTGTGCAGCGTCCCGCGTCACGGTGACCAACTGGCGCGGTGGCTTCGCGTCTATCGTTCCCTCTGATTTGACCGCCTTGCTTGACAAGCTTCCGGGCAGAGCTGCTGTTGAAGACGATGAGGCAAAACTGTCGGGTAGCCACATTGGTTGAGTTGAAATTTTGCAAGAAAGTAAAGCGTTTCATTGCCTCAGCGTTGCGCAGCATTCTAGACAAATTAAGAGAGAGAGAGAGAGAGAGAGAGAGAGAGAGAGAGAGAGAGAGAGAGTGCCCAGGAGTCCAGTTCAGATTCGTCTTCATCATCTTCTAATTCTTCATCTTCCGAAAATGATGCTCCTGCCCAGGATCCCCCTCAAACCACAGACGAGACCTTGTCTGAGATATTCGGCGAAAATCCGATTGAGGTGGAAGAGCGAGAAGAGCTGCCAGGCGCGGTCAGCGTTGCAAGCTCCGCAAACTTTGGGGCGACAACACCACTGGCTCCGCTGGCTCCGGACGAAATCCCTGAAGAGGACGGAGTGGCTGAAGCTAGTCAAAGGGTTGTGGAACCCAACCTCCGCCCAAGCGATGATGGCGCTGCTCCTGCAGCCTCATTAGAAGGGCCCACTGAAGTTTCTCTTCCCGAAGGTCTTTGCAATGCTGCCGTGCCCAACCAGGAGAGCTTGCCTGGAAGCCACAATGAAAGCGCTCTTCCCGAAGGCAGTGCTGCCACGCCCGGCTCCGGAAGCCCCGCTGACGCCGCTGAAGGTGCTCTTCCCGAAAGCCTGTGTAATGCTGGCGCGCCCAAACAGGAGAGCTTGCCTGCTGAAGGAGCTCCGACTCCTCTTGACGCCGCCACGCCCAAGCAGGAAAGGCTGTCTGGAAGCCCAAGTACTTCGTGCGGTGATTCGTGCAGAACAGAGCCAGGTGAAGCAGGTGGACGGAAGAGAAGACATTCCATGCTGGCAATGTCACCCTTTCCATCTGTGCCCGCTTTCTTGGAATCTGCAGTCTGCGAAGCCGAGTGCCCAGCGCCCGGTGCTGGGCCTGACGATGGGAGAGATGCTGCTGCTGCTGGGCATCTTGGGTCTGAGGATGAAGACCCAGGCGTGACAAGCATTTTCGAAGCAATGCAGTGGCCAACGCACCACACAGACCAAATGCTGAAGCACATTCAGAGCAGAGCTGGCACTGGCAGAGAGGAAGACGCTTCAGACTCAGACTCGGAGCTTGGCAGCGACTTCAACGTTCCTGGGCTTTCGCAGATCTTCCGCATGTTCGACAAGGTTCCCATTTCAACTGCGTTTTCAGGAGTGGATGCCCCTGGGACGGGACTATCCCAGCAAGTGGCAGAGCTGAACAACCGAGTGCGCAAGCGCAACCTCCAGCGGGAACTTGCTGGTAAGACGGCAACAAAGGAGGCGTTCTTGGGCGAGCCGATTCACCTCAACGCCATAGAGTGGTACCCACAGAGTCAGTCAGAGCTTCTGTCCCACCCCAGCGCACCACGCTGTTTGTTCGGGGACATCACCTTGTTTCTTCACGCCTACATTCGGCGTTTGCTTCCAGAGCTGCAGGCAAAGGGCAAGGTGTGCGAAGTCCTAGCACCCATCATCAAGAACACTGACTCGGTGAAGTTGTCAGGGGCTCACTTGCTTGGTGCATTGGCAGTGTGGTTGTGTGCTTGGTTACGCTTGCTTGCTCGTGGTTGAAGTTTCATTCCAAGCCTTGGCAGGGAATCGCAGTGCCTAGTGCACGGCAGCAGCTGCAGCCTGCTGGAGCACGGTGCAGCGCTTCTGCACTGCGCCGGAACTCCATGCGTCGACTACTCACTGATGGGGCGCGGCGACGGGGTGTTTGGTCCTACAGTGGCATTCTTCCTTTCCTGGATTGGATTGAGGCGAAAGATATCTGAACCTCTCATTGTGCAAGAGTGCGTCCAAGAATTCGAAGAATGGCTCTTCTTAGACTAGTTGCCGATGTACTTTGTGGACTACATCGTGTTGTCGCCCAGCGACCTCGGGTGGCCCATAGCCAGAAGGCGGAAATGGTGCGTGCTTCTCGCCCTTGCGTGAGTTCTTTGTTGACAAGTTTGTGTTGGCGTTCAATTGAAGAGGGTCAGGGCAGGCCGAGGGTCAGATATTTGACATTTGCTGAACATTTGGTGATCCGACGATCGCACTATTGCAGACGCACAGCTTGCTTGAAAATTGCGCGACTAAGGCTCAGACACAAAGCCAAGACGTTGGGGTGGAGAAGCCCGCTCAACGCCTTTGCCAAGCTGTTCACTCGAAAGTTTGCGACGTCATGGCTGCTCTTCTTCTGGGAGACTCTTAGCTACAAAAGTTAACAGCTGCAGACTGAGAAGCTGCTGCGTTGAGCGTTGAGCTTGCCTGCGCAAGATAGTAAGGGATGACGAGGAAGCTTTGCAGAAAGAGCTCGACTGGTCCACCAGCCGAAGAGGCTCCAGAGCTTTCGGCGAGAAGTTGTCAGTCACCGACCCCAGGGCCTTTGTCAAGAGCTTCACTGCAAACGAGTACGACTTCTACTTGAAGTACCGGATGCTCGCGCCTCGTGGACTTTTCAGTTTGAACCAGAACCCGAAGGTCAAGCCAATGAAGGCGCAGGTGAGCCAGGCAGCAAGGTTCCAAACATGTTTGTCTCGCAAAGTTCACCAACAAATGTTTTTTGTTTACAGGTTATCAGGTATGTTTGGTTAGCCAGGTAGTGCGAGTGTCTCCGTTTGCTGTTTCCAAAACAGTTGGCCTTGCCTTTCCTGGTTCAGGAGATGTCAACACTCATCAAGAGTGGCACGCTGTGGTTCTCGGATTACCACTTGCGCTGGATGACAGCGTTGGAGGCTTTGACGTGCCAGGGCTTCCCAGTGGAGAGCCAGCTCTCGTACGGTGCCCCGTGCTGCAGTTGGGCTCTTCGACATGCTGGGCTTGTCCGGACACAGGGCCCAGGCAGGAGCGCCACCATTGGACAAGCTGGCAACAGCATGCACACCGAGGTGGCGGCGACCATTTTGACTTATGCCCTCTCAGAGATAAAGTTGGATGACAACGCTCGGTACCTGTTCAACTTAGGCTTCGTCAATTTGCTGGGTAGCCGTCCGAGCTTCATGCCGGCGTTTTCCCCAGCGCAGCCACTGCCGGCAAGGCGTCGGTTCTCCAAGATTCAGGGTCAGAGTCGACCAAGTCAATCAACTCAGCCAATCCTCTTGGACGACGATCATGATGATGCGGAAAGCTGAGCGCTGAGCGCAATCTCATGGCCACCATTGGCCTTACAGCGCCTTACAGCAAGCTTGGTAGCTTGTGCTGGTGCAATTTTGTCCTCCTTGTTTCCCTTCTCGCTCGCCCTACACTTGTTGGGGTTTGTTCATGGCAGCAAGCGCTTGCCAGGCGGTTTGCAACACTTTTTTTACGATTGGTAATTTGGCACGCGAGATAGGAGATAGACTTAGAACTCGCAGTGCTTGGTGGAGGAAAATGCTGGCGTTTCAGTCTTTCAGTGCCGGGGATGCTCTGAAGCATTGAAGCATGTTGAGCAGGTTCTGAGCAATATTTGCGTCCTGCAAAACTGAGGTGAGGTGACTGAGTGAGGTAGTATTTGGGGCAGTGGGTTGCGTGCATGATTTCTTTGATCAGGTCTGAGGGCTTGAGCCTGGTCAAAGTAATTCGTTTCCTGAAGCCGTTTCCTCAACCGAAGTTGCCGCGTTGAGAAACAAGTTTTGCTGTTGAGTTCGTTGGTGGTCTTATCACCTTGTGGGTTGGGCATGAACCAAGGAGCCATTGCTTGGCTTGCTTTTCCCTCCATTGCTGGCGCCGCTCGGGCTTTTGGCTCACCATACGCTCCCAGCCAGAACCTTTTTCCGTTTCCCAGCGCGTAGCTTGCTTTGACTCCTTTGACTTTAGTTCCAGGCAGACAGCTGGCTTGCCTGCCGCAATGTCAGTCTCTTTGGGGACTCCTGCAGGAATCAGCGCCCAAGCAGGTGGAACCAAGGCAGAGCAGTTGAAGAAGCAGTTGTACCACAAGGATGCCAAGCTTGTGGACTTGTTTGGTGATTTGGAGCCGAAAATGATGCTGGATTCCATCATCAACACTTTCTGGGAGCCTTGGCAGCTTGAGGAGGCATGGCTTAGGTCTTTAGGAGGCATGCCACGTTCACAGCTGCTTGAGCTGCTCAGAAACGCCGAGCGCGACTAGAGTGGTACTTCATGGTTGGAAATGAGCGGCGCGAGAACTTTGCCCGCGACCCCATGAACACCGGCCGAAAGTTGGCAGTGGTGGTTTCAATTCAGAAAAGTGTTGAGGAGAAGGGCGTCATTCCAGACTGCAGAGGGCGCATGTGGCTGGTTGACAAGGCAGATGCTGAGTCGCTGCTGGGCTGAGCTGGTTTGTGTGTTGGTAGCGCTGCGCTTGCCAGGTGCCATGTTGTTCATTAAATGAACCCAAGCCGGGAGCTGAGGCCTTTCCAATGCCTTTCGTGGGGGCACTTGCGCCTTGGCTCTGTGGACCGCTCAAAGGGTGGAGGTTTGCAGATCACACACCTGCCCGTTTTTCCTTTAGCATGCTCCCGTTGCTGGCGTACTGGCGCTCAGGACTGAGGCTGTGTACTTGGCAGACAAGAAGAACCAGGCACATGGCTGCCCGAACGAGATGGTGACGCGAAGTGTTGAACAAGGCGTCGAGGCAGACATCTTCGAGCCAATGCCAGATGAGGCAAAGGAATTCTTGATCAAGTACCACAATGGCATGGATGACAAGCGTGACATGATGACGCAGATGAAGTTGGTCAAGAAGGCAGTGCGGGTTGCGTGGCCAGCTGGATTGGGGGGGGGGCTAGGTTTAAAGCCTGCCTGAGCTTTGGTAGGCAGAAGCCGCCTGGCGCCACTACAGACAAAATGTGGGCGCCACCGGTCGTTCCTTGAGCAACAACTACGAAGCTGAGTATTGGCGATTTGTGCAGAACCGCTATGTAGGAGTTTGGAGGCTGGGAGTGTTGCCTTGTTGCCGCTTGTTGCTGTGACAGGTTGCCTTGCGCTGTTGTCATTATGTCATTGCTGCTCTTTTGGCCTCTTTTGTAAGCCTTTGATTGGCGTGAGTGCCGTTGGAGGTCATGGCGAGCTTTTGACTCCTGCAAGATCACGACCAATTTGATTGCATCACTGAACCTGTTGGAGTATGCCATTGACTCGCTGAACAGTGGCTGCGACATTCTTCGCTCAGGCTTTCAACCTGAGAACGGCTTCGCTGCCATGCACAATGTTCTTAGCATGCTCACCCAGGCGCTGTCTGACGGGGTCCCAAACAGGACGCGGGCGCTCAGTTGCGTCCTGTGAGCCTGTGAGCTCTGTGTTGAAGGCCTGCGTTGAAGGTTGGAATGGTTAGGCGAGCCGGCGAGCTGAGAGCCGTAGCGTAGGACGCACTTGGAGATCCTTGCTTGGGAGGCCTTGAAGTTTTGCGCGCCCTCTCTGCAAAAGTGTCCTTGATGAACTCTTGTCACCTTGTCTGCCCTGAATGACCGACAAAGCACATGTGGCGCATGAGCATGAAGTTGTGACAGTCAACTAGGAGTCAACTAGTGACTCTTGCTTTGTTGCATTGCTGCGGCGAGTTGAGGTGCCATGGGTTGAGGAGTCAGAGTCACCTGTCGAATGGCTGTTCGACAAGCCCCGCCCTGATATTGCAAGCCGAATGGTGCAAAAGATGTCCGGGTCTCCTGTCCTTGGAGTCCTTGGCGAGCAGGACAAGGGCGCCAAGCGGACTGCAAGCGCAGCTGGTGGAGGAGCGCAAGGGCCAGCGAAACGTCAAAAGACGAGCTCTGCGGTTGATGGCTTCCGGCTGTGCGCGGAGCACGTGGTGCCGCCCACTTGCTTCAACAGGCCAACCACTTACGCAGATGTTGCGCTTGTGTCGGCCAAGCACGTGATTAACTTGGTAGACACAGAGTTTTCCGGAGCCGCCACTGACAACATGCTTCTTGACTTGACTGGGCCATTAGTTGAGTCAGAAAACGAGCGTGCTGTTATTTGACGCTGCAGACAGGGCTAGTATGTTTTCCTCAGGACTCCTGCGTTGGCAAGGGCAACCCTTGGGCCGTTCTTCTCCAAGATGCTCCATTTCGCCTTCACGGGCAAGCAGCAGCTACCCAACGGCAAGAGTGCCAACGCGTTGTCCAAGGTGAGGGCGCCCGCCATGCACGAGCTGTTTGAATCCATTCTCAAAGCGGTTCTGCCAAATTTCTCCAGCATCTCATCGAGTGACACGCTGGTGGAGAAGTTGCATGCCTTCTTGCAAACAAAGCCCGACAAGGCCGACCCAGCCAGGGCCTGAGGAAGCAGGGCTTTTGGGCACGTCTGACCAATCTGGCTGGATTGGGTGTGGATCATGCGCTGTTGCCATCAGAGCCGGCAGGTGGCAGATGCTGTCGCATCTCAGACCAACGGCGCCGCTGCTTCTTCCTCCAAGGCTTCAATCCTGGATGACGAAAGTCGTTTTCGAGCTCTGGTGTTCTTTGCGACTGAGGGGCTCGGCATGGAGCGGCTGGCAGAAGGGGAGGAAACCAAGACTTTCAGCGCCAAGCTTGCTAGGCACCTGGCAATGTTGCAGTCGCGCCTTGGCTTCTACGCGCCGCCAGGGTTAAGTTGCTGTGTGACACGTGTCTGGAAACGCGGGCTGCGCTTGCGAAAACATGTTGCCTCTGAGCTTGTCCCACCACGTGAGCTTGTCCAACTTGTCCCAGTTGTGCACCTGTGTTACTCGAGGCGACGGTGGGTTTTGAGGATGCCAGTGATGAAGAAGATGATGGTCGCGCTGAAAGCCGGCTGCAGCTGCGAGTCTGTGACGCTTGGCCATTTAGCCATTCAGCTGTGCGGGTTTTGGCGGGGCAACTTGAGCCTAAGGGCAGCTGGCGATGACGGCTGTGCAATGCACAATGAAGCGGTCACACCGGCCGACATGACGCATGACATTGCCAGGGTCTTGTTTGCCCAGTTCCCATCACTGGTGCAACATTATGTGGACGCCATTGCCAGCCACTTTCAGAGCACGTGGGAGCTGCCCCGCTTGATGCAGACTGTCGGCATCACTTCTGACGCAGTTTTGCAGTTGAGGGGCATCAGGGTGGCTTGCGTGCTTGAGATGCTTGACTTCGCAGCTCAAGGAAGCGTTTGCTTTGCAAACAACGCTGCCTGCCTGCGTTGCTTGTGCAACTTTCACGTGTGGTTTTCATTCAGGTGTTTCCGGTGTTTCCCAAGGACAGTGGTAATTAATTGAGCAATGGCGTGGGCCATGTTATAAGTTCCACCTTTTCTGTTCCTTCCTTAACGGTCTGCCTTCCTGAGGCTGGCCAGAACGCAGAAGACGCCAAAGATGCCAAAGATGCCAAGTGCCATTATGCACACCAATGGCTGGCGGAGTTTGTCAGCCGTGTCCGGTCCAGCAAGAAGATGGAGCGGCTGCTGATTGAGGCAGATGGCCACATGGGCGACCGGGCGCATTTTGTGTCGGGCTGGAATGCTATCCTTGGCGAAGCCTTCAAGTTCTACGAATCGTCGGCCTCGGCTTTCACATCCCTCGCGAAAGCAGACAAAGACAAGGTTGAGTCAGCGGCTCGCCCACATGAGTCGCATTTTCATTTGCGAGGTTGAGTGTGTGTGTTTTTGTGTGGCGCGGCGGTGCGGGATCCTCTTCTCTGCAGCGCTGAGGCCATGGAGCGCGCTATCAAGGCCTCTTGCGTGCCCTGGCAGAACGTTTGATTTTGGGTCAGGGCTGCTTTGGGTGGCTCAGCTTGCGTGGCCCATTCTCACAATTGTCAGTTGCTGAGCAAGGCCGAGATGGCTACGCCGGCAGATGCTCACAAGGAGTCATCGGCTGCGCAGGCAGCTGCGGGAGCAGGAGCCACGTCCGGGACAAGTTGTATGGTGCTGCACGCGTCAGACGCCATGCCAGACCCCATCGCAGTGGCCAGGCAAAAGAACGGGAGGGGCCCAAGAGCCAGTTGGTTTTAACTTGTTGAACATAGGGCGAAAGCTTTTCTCAAACCATCAAGGGTGATTTTAGCGTTCTACCCAGCTAGCCGACATCATGACATCATGACATCGCTAAGTTTACGAGCTTGCTGGCGCACGAGCACACCAAAGCCAACATCATGGACATTGTTACTGAGCGTCTTTGCATCCAGAAGCAGTTGCTGCAAACGGCTCAGAAACTTGCCACATGTTGAGTCAATGGGTCAGCGAATGTCAAAAAGGCAGCTTGTGTGGAGTTTTGGCTGGTTGCGGCTATTATGTCTTTGGCTGTCAGACAGTTGATAGCCAAGGACATCAGACCAGCAGAGCTGGGAAAGGCTTCACATCATGTTTGACATCTCGGATAGCAAGCAAACATGGGTCGGGTTGCAAGTCAGCCCGGTGTTGGAGTGTGGCGTGCACACCGCGACGGACTTGAACCAGTTGGGCGAGGCAAAGGCCATCCATGTTCTGACCACCGCAGCTGCGTTCGGCCCGGCAACCTCACAGCTGCCGCGCAAGCCGAAGGATGGGACGCAAGATGCCGTGCAGATGTACGTGGCCTTGCCTGTTGACTTTCTCAAAGATTTCCAGCTCACCTTCTTCGGCATGATCGCGTTGGAGGGGAAAGCAGCGGCTGTTCCATTGACAGTCGGGCAGGCAGGGCAGGCCTCAGCAAGCCTTCCGTGGCAAGTCTTTGGCACCGGGTGGGACAGCCTGATGGGGTCTGAGTGTGTTTGCCCAGCCTTCGTCCTGCCAGCCAAGAAGATCAAGCTCACGAAAGCGCAGCTGCAGAACCAAGCTGGCAAAACGAGCTCCAAGGCAAAGCAGGTCAACATCTATCATATGATGAACTTGCCAGACCCCTCGGAAATTTGCGAAGAGCCAGAGATCGAAGCGTTTGCAGCTGATATTGTCGGCGCAGCTGCGAGCAAGAAGAAGGCGACCAAAAAGACGAAGGTGCCTAAGGCCAAGGCGAAGGGCAAAGCAGCTGCGAAACACAAGGATGCAAATTTTGCAGTGACCTTCGTAGACGAGCCTTTGTTCCTGGGTTGCGCTTGTGCCCTTTTTTTCTTCTGGTTTAAAAGCGTGGCGCAGTAGTGTGGCAGTGTGGATCTTGGACTGATGGCCATTGAGGTCAGAGTCTCAAAGGCGTCACAGGGCTGAGCGGCTGAGCGCTCGTTGTTCTTCCCTGGCTTTTGTTTACCCAAGGCTGGTCTATGACGATTCCAAGACCTTCAAAGTGCAGCTGCCACCAAGAACCAACGGCGATGGCGGCGATGGCGAAGTTCAAGCTGCAGCCGCAGAGCTTCAGCTGGTTTGCCCTTGCTTGGTTGGGAATTCGGACTTGACCACTGTGACTGGAGCGGAGGTGATCTATGTGCCAGCGCAGAAGTGCGGCGACTCCTTTTTCATTGCGCTCAACCGTGGCCCCCTGCGCCTTGCCAAGTTGCCAAGCCCGTGTTACGTTTTTTTGTTTGCAACGGAACAAAGAAACTTTCGAGAGTTTCGGGATTTTCCTGCGTCGCTGTCACTTAGCATAGCTGTTCTGGCCCTTCTGACTGGGCGACTCAGCAGACTCGGCAGACCCAGCTCAGCAGACAGTTTGAAGTTTGAACTTTGAACAGTGAACGCACTGGTGAGGCCAGCTGAAATGCTGAAGCTCCAGGAGAAGTCTGAGGAGGCTGCGGACAAGGCAGCTGTGGAGCAGCACTTGAAGGTGGTTGAGTCATGGGGGAAGCTGACTGTGTTTCAAGGTTGCCCAGATGTTGTGGCGTCTCACCTTGGCGGTGCCAACAAGGGTTCTTCCAAGAGAGCTGGGGCTGACAAGTGCGGCAAAGATGTCAAGCACTTGTTTTCTTGAGTGCCACAGCTAGCAAGCTAGCAGCCCGCATGTTGAACATGCGGCCTGCGGCCAGATGCGCGGGAAGGCCACACGCTGGGGATAGCAGGGATTGCTGGACGGCTTTGCTGCTTTCTGTAAGTGGGCATGCGCCCCTCAATGTTTGATTTCATGGTAAGCGCAATTGTAACTTTCCCACAATAGCTAGAAACAATCAGCAACTCCTGCGGGCCATGGTCTGTCTGAGGTTTTGACAGGGCCAAGGCCCTGTGTGCCCGACAATGCGCTTAATACGCACAGACGCACAGAGAAAAACCGGACGCAGCTTTGACCCTGGCATCATTTTTTTTGCACTGGGCATACTTTGTGGTGGAGAGGTGGAGAGTGCTTTTGCTTTTGCCCAACATGTTGGCAGTGCTCGTCATCGTCTCACATGAGATAACCCTGAGTCCCCTGGGTGGGGGCCACAGGCAAACAGGTTAGCGCCCCAGACAGCAGGGTGTTGGGGAGGACCCATCTTTCTCTTGAGTTTGGACGTCCTTAGACACAGAGAGACACAGAGAGACAGAGAGACACACAGAGAGACGCAGAGAGACGCAGACAGACACAAAGACAAACACACAGCGACAGACACGCAGAGACAGACACACAAAGACAGACACAGCGACAGACACACAGAGGCAGACACACAGAGACAGACGAGAGAGAGCGGGAGCGAGACCCAGAGAGAGAGAGAGAGAGAAAAGTAAATAAATAAAATAAATACATAAATAAAGAAATAAAGAAATAAAGAAAGAAAGAAATAAATAAATAGAGAGAGCGAAAGAGCGAGAGAAAACGAGAGAGAGAGAGAGAGAGAGAGAGACAGAAAGAGAGAGAGAGAGAGAGCGAGAGAGAGAGAGAGAGAGAGACACAGAGAGACAGGGAGACAAAGAAGGAGAGACAGACACACACACACACACAGAGACACACACACACAGACACAGAGACACACAGACACAAACACACGCAGGCACACGCAGACGCACACCAGACATACACCATGTATCTCTTGGCTTCGAAGCTCCGAGGATTCGAACCTGGAGCCGTATATCTCGGACCAGGCGAGCCCGTGCTTGACAAGCAACGCCAAACGGGGTGTGTGTTCAACTGGTTGGTCCGTTTCCGTTCTTTTGGTTCTCGGCGTTCATTGGGTCTTTGCCTCGCGGAGAGCCTCATGGATCAGATGTCTCAAGGATTGCCCATGCACGAATGGATGGCCGGGCAGTTGTCTCCGGCACTCGCTTCAAGTCCCTGTGAGCCATCGTAACTCAGGGACTAACACTGGGAGTCAACAATTCTGTTGCGTACCTTCACACGACATGAAAGCGCGAGGCAGAAAAAACACGTGTGGAACCACGCGCAAAGTAGAAAAACAACTGTGACCGTCGCACAACGACCATGAAGGTAAGAACATCCTCTTCACACTGCCCAGAAGGCAGAGTGACAAAGAGAGTCCCTTTTTGCCAGAAGCTCCTTCCAAAAGAAGTCGGAGTTGTCACATATTCCAGAGTGCAAATTCCACAGCGTCATGTTAGGATCCCAACATGAGAAGAACATTCCAGTAGAACTCAGGAATTCAGATGAACGGATGCTGTACTGGAAGGGTGCAGAGCTGTGGTGCAGTGTTCTGGAAGCATCAAAAGGTGAGGGCAAGGTTCCACATTTCCCAAGGTTCTTTTTTGTTCATCACACCCTTGTGGTGCATGCTTGCGCGCGTCAGGACGCGCTGGACATTCTCCGCGCGCCGGCCAAAGAGGCTGTGCGCCGGGGCATGTGTGTTTGTTTTACATATGGAATCCTCAACATGGGTGGTTTACTGTTGGTTCCCCTTTGAACCAACCCCAAAAAGGGAACCCATAAAAAGATACGTAATTCGAGCTGTGCGTAGTGGCGAATTAAAGCGTGTTCAGTGGATTTCTCAGATTGGTTTGATTTTTGCACAGCAATCCGAAGTTCACGCGACAAAGCAGTGCAAAGCCCTTAGGAAGTAGTGTGCAGTGTACCCCATACATGCTTCTGAGTGTTGGCAACAAACAGCATGGATGGCTATGAAGGCAACCATTGACACCCAAGGGTATGAAGGCCGAACCGCATTGAGTTTGGATTTGCATTTGAGGTGCCATGAAACTCGATCCGGCGATACCAAACGCCAGAAAGCTGTTGACATCCCAAACGGCAAACGATCAACTTAAGCTAAGGGACCTCTTTTCGGATTTGTCCACGAGCCCCCCCCAACCACCTTCCCCCAAGAAGGCCTAAAGAGTCGGTGCCATGTGGCTGAAGGCTTCAGTTTGGCGCCTTAGGGTTGCTTTGTAAATTCCCTTGATCTTTTGCGCTTGGCCCGCCTGTGCTTCTTAAATGCCAAGCCGCTGCTTTTTGAGGCACCTTCCCAAAAGCGGTCGCTGGGAACTGTGGGTCACAGCTCTCCGTGTGGGTCATGGCATCCGCTGTGAACTTTGCTAGGACCAAGCTTTTGCACTCGGCTCCGCACCCCCCCCCCCACTTTCGCCCGTCGCTCCAGCCCTGTCCGTCGACTTGTGGGATGAGCGCCGCAAGGAGCGGCCTGCGCCGCCCGCCCCGGCAGCGGCAGCGGCGCCGGCGCCAGAGCGGCCCGCGCCGTCGCCAGGTGCGAGGGGGATGCGCGGAGGGGGATGGCGGGATGGCCGGCGGTCGAGGTAGATGCACTTTGGAGTCAGTGAGAGAGAGGCAGCCACTCAGGATACAGCCGCAGAATCGTGATTGGTGGTGCGCATCCATCACTGCCCTTTGCTTTGGTTGAAATATCCCGTATGCAAATTGGCACTCCCAGGCAAGGGGATGGGTTCGGCTGGGGTGGAGCTGCAAGAAACCCACGCAGCCTGCACCAGATCACTTAGTGTCAAAGTTTTCAAGCATCCCGCCCACCGCACATGATATGGCTGTCAATGTAGACTCCTGGACCTTTGTTGGGGGCCAAACTTGACAGCATTTGGTTCTAGTTGACGACCTCTGCGTCGGTCAGGTTCCTGGCTGCGAGACAACACAGGTATGATTGATTCGCAAAGGCCATGGATTATGGCAAGGGGCAAAACAGCCTTTTTGCGTACATGTTGCAGGTACTGAATCTTGGTTGGAAATATGTATTTCTAGCTTCACAAGGTATTTGCAGACATCCATGACTATATTTGCATGGCATGTTTGAGCCTGGAGAAGCGTGCGCCTGAGGCAGCCTCAGGTTCCAGCCGGGGAGTTTTATACCCTTGCTTGTGTTATCAATGGGATACATGCCAGTCCCCACAGTACGACCTCGAGGTCTGTATGGCGCACATATATACATATATGTGACATACGTATATGCAGTACACTACGCAACATTACGTTACATTGCATTACATCACATTCAATTACACTACATTTCACTACTTTACATTACATTACATTGCAGTACAGTGCAATACAGTACAGTACAGAACATTACATACATTATATGACATTGCGTTGCATTACGTCACATTACAGCACATCTACATGTCATTGGCTTTACCTGGCATTTGCACTTCAATTTACACAACCATTTACATGAAAACTTTCATTGCATCGACGTTTACATCGAGTCATATTTTCAGCGCACTTGCAAGCTTTGCCAACACTGCATTACATCACCTCACATTACCTCCTTACATTGCATCACATTCCAGCACATACATCACATGACATTTTCTCTACATTTACATGTACATTTCAATATTGTGTATGTACATATATATATATATATACATATATATATATATATCTATATCTATGTATATGTACATACACTACATCTCATCACATCACACCACACACATCTTGTTGCGTTTCGGCACATTATGTGCACGTAGTATGTGCAATACACGTATACAACGTAACACACGCACACACACACATGTATATATATATATATATACACATTCTATTTATACATAACTTGAAACTGAGAATCCGTATCCGCAGGGAACCCCTACTGAAAGTCGCTCCTTCGTGCGCAGATCTGGAGCCGCAGCTGGAGGACCTGAGTCGTAGTGCCGGCTTTGACTTGTCGCCGGTTCCTTGCCGGCTTTCGGTTGGGGCACCGTCCATGGGGTAGACACGCTTTTTGTGGAAACCATGTCGGAAAGACGGAGTCGTGGGCATATGTCCTGGAATTCCCCAGCATGACAACCCTTTTTCTTTGCGGGACTGGCTGCATGGCGCCGGGGCATGTTTCATACTTCGACCAGGCAATGGTAACTACTCTTCCCAGGATGGTTCTTTTGGGGGCTGACTGTCAACATCCTTGCCGATGTTGCCAGGCCCAAAGTCCTTTTTAGAGCAGTCCAGACAAGCTGCTGCGCCCGCCCCGGTTTTTCTGTTCGGGGCAGATGTCTCGGGTCGGGAGTCGTGAGAGCCGCTTTCCTCGCTGTGAAGTCCTTATGGCCTCGCCAAGTGACAGATTTGGCTTGATGTTGTTTTCGTTGTTATCGAGCTCGCACGGTTTAACTAGCGACTTTCTGAGAACAATAAACATGGGTGCAATGGTGAAGGCACTTTGGCACTAAGTACCACCACCCGAGATCATTTTGTTGCCTCCGCACTTCTCAGCGGTGGGCGCAGTACGGTCGCCTGGCGACCTCGCGCGGGCGAGTGACCTGCATGTTCGGAGTTTTATTTCGTCTATTTCGTCTGTCTATTTATTGCTCGTAACTTGCTTGCCCAGTTGAGTTGAGCAGTGGTCAATTGACAAAGGCTTGATGTACGCGAGTTGACCTGGGGCCAGGAAAACTGGTGAGGAAGGAAGGAGCTCAGTTCAAGTAGTCCATTGGCATTAAGCTGAGCCTTCCGGAGCTTTGTGAGTGCTTTGGGTTTTAGACCTGAAGTTTTCCTTCCTTGGGGATAGCGACGATGTGTGAGAGGTCACGAGCAAGAGCATCCAAATTTCAAAACATCAGTCTTTTGTCTTGTTCCTGCCACAAGCTTGACCTTCATAGTTAGGGGTAGGGGTGATAGATGAGCCAGCGACACACATCTCCCTGTTCATCGACCGACTGAACTAGTTGCCCATGTGGCCATCCCACATGAGCCATCTCTGAGCCATCTCCGTGAGCCCCATCAGCGAACATCGACCCGCTTTCGAGGCAGAGGGCCCCTCGGCAGCAGCAGTGGCGGCCGCTGCAGCCGTGGCCAAGGCAATCGTCTGGTGGTTTGGCGGTCCTTCGTCGGTTCGTTCAAGTTCTGGCTTCCGTATTCACCACCAAAGTGATCACTGGGAAAACAAGTCCCATCATGGTTTGTTGAGTGGGGGATGATGTTTGCTGGCGCTGAGTGCATGCCGTTCCACACACTCATACACACGCACAGGGCCCCAATTTTCACGGTCGAAGAACCCCGCTGGGTCAATCCCCCCCAACAAAACACCAGGCAGGAGCGGGGCTGAAACGGGCGGCACGCCAGGGCACCAAGCTGAGCCCCGCGCAAGGCGGGCCAATGGGTCCGGTCAAGACCTTTGTGCAGTCGGATCTGTTTTTTGTCCTGTTGCGAGTCGCCATGCTTACTGCCCCCGAACGTGTGACCATTGAATTGAGGCCTTCTTTCTGTGCGGTGGACAGTGACCCGCCTGGGCAGCGACCAAGCCGTAAAAAATCGAGAACGATTTCCTTGACTGTCCACTGGGCTGAACATGAATTCCGCTTTCATTTTGTTCGCCCCGCCGACGTCGGGTTTGCCAAAACAGCGCTTGGGTTCCAAACCAAAGGTTTCCAGCCTTCGCCACCGGCTTCGAAAAAGCGTCAGGAGATGATACCAGCGAGGTCTCCACGGCTCCGGAGGCGGGTCTGGGGTCCGCGCTCCAAGAGCCAGAACAAAAACAACTTGACGCCGAGGCTTGTTTTTTGCCACTCTGAAGAACGAGAAGCCACTAGGCCAGGGTGACAATAGGTTCCTAGTGGGCAAGCAAAGGGGATGATTTGTCCAATACGGCAAAATTGTGACATGGTCTCTTACCCTTACCTGCCGCAATTTAACATAGTGGATGTTTTGGTGTCCTTTCACGCTGGCTTGTGCAAGCATGCAAAGCATTCAGCGGTACTTCAGGATGCCTGGTCATCCATTTTGACATCGGAGGTGGTGATTTGCCCTGGAAAGTGCGAAAACTGTTCGAATGGGGAGTTGTGAATGGAGGAAAGGCATCAATTCCGCAATGGCGGGTTCGCAGCTTCCAATTAACTGCAATGGGAGGAACATGGGCCGTGAGCTAGGGCTGATGACTTGCTTTCATATAGCCATGGAGGGTGGGCAAGTCGTCATCGGACTCGGCCAAGAGCACTTGGCGCCAGGGAGCGGTTCACATATCCAACACACAAGCTGGTATGGCTCCAAACGCCTGGGATATGCTTGCCTGTCAGTTTCTCCTTCGCTTGTGCCCAATAGAGAGCTTACTTGACGTTTGCATGCATGTTTTGAGTTCCGAATTCCAGCCATTCAGTTCGACTCAACGCCTGGAATTTCCCGGTTTCGATGGAGAACCTTACGCCCATCGCCTACGAGGCCGCCGCGGAGAATTTTGCGTCCTTGATCGAGGGCCTGGGGGGCGACGCCAATACCCTGCGTTTCGAGTACACGGACGCCGAGAAGCTGCAGGCCGCGGTGAGCGAGACCGCCACCTGCGTTTATTTGGTCTTGCTCGGAGGCGGTGATGTAGACATGAGCCTCGTGAACCAAAAGCTGCACATCTCGGAACCCCGCACAGAGGAGGAATGCTATGAATACACCCACAGCTTTGTGGTGATCAAGACAGAGGAGGACGGGCTTCAGTGCTTTCAGCAATACCCCGGTGGGATGGACAGTGACAAGGAACTTTTCTCGATCAATGCCGGCTTCTTCGATGATTTGAGCCAATTGTGCGCCCACAGTCGAGAGGGAGTTCAGCCCAAGGTCTTCCAGCGTCTCTTTTGCGGCGGAACAGCGCCCACAGCCCTGCCGGTGCATGATCGAATGATCATGAAGGGCTTGGGCTTTTGATCGTTTCGAGCCAACGCGGCCACTGTTGCCAACATGGTCCTAGAACGCGACCGTTTGTTTTGAACAAATACCGAACCACATATGTGAATGTTGAGATATGTGAATGTTGAGACATGGATCGCGGGCTTTGTTGGTATACTTTGAAGCCGATCCTTGCCTGCCGATTGCTGCGGGCCTTGCTGACGACAGAGCCCGAAAGGAACAACGAAAAGCATGGCTAGTCTCCAAATGGTAGGTTCCTTTGGTTTCCCTCTAACCATCCATCCATTTTTTCTTTCCATCCATCCATCCATCCATCCTTTCATCCATTCATCCATCCATCCATTCATCCATTCATCCTTCCTTCCTTCCTTCCTTCCTTTCTTCCTTCCTTCCTCCCTTGCTTTCAGGCATCCATACATCCATGCATCCATATCCATGCATTTGTGCACAGCATTGTTTGTCCCTTTCCAGTGGCTTAATAATAGAGCCAGCGTAATGAATCAAAGGAGATGTGGAAACGGCAACTTTGTTTATTGCTTTAACCGTCTGCTAACCACCCACTGACCACCCACGAGTCACCCACTATCCACCCACTAACCACCCTCGAACCCACAAACCAACCCACGAACAACCCACAAAGCACCCATGAACCACGCACGAACCACCCGCTGACCACCCACGAAATTCAGCACAACCGATAATCAACCACCCACGAACCACCTACTAACCACCCACTGACCACCTACACCACCACCCCCCCCCACTCCCCCTTTTCCGGGTGCAGCTCCCACTAACGACCACCCATGAACCACCCATGAACCATCCACTAAGTAGCCACCCACTGAGTGGCCACCCACTAAGTAGCAACACATCAAATAGCCACCCACAAAGTAGCCACCAACACGAACCTCAACCACCCCCCACCCACGAACCACCCACCCGCGAACCACCCACCCACGAACCACCCAACCACGAACCACCCAAAAACCACCCAGGAACCACCCAGGAACCACCCACTAACCACCCACGAACAACCCACGAACCACCTGCAGCTCCCACTAACCACCGGTGAACCACGGACTAACCGCCCAGTAATCACCCCACGAACCACACATAAAACATTACCTGATAGAGATTTCGACTGCCTCACTCCGCCAGGACGACGAGGCCTTTCTGAAGTCCATCGAGCAATGCCTCAAGGAGTGCTCGCGGCCGATGCTGAACCGCACGGGGGCCTTTGCGTTTGTTTGTGTTTGCTTCTTTGGCCCCAAAACAAAGACTAAATTGAAGCTAGTCATAGTGGAGGGGCAAACACGCACATGAGTTTAAGCATCGTTAGTGTCGTGGTCCAATCGGTTGCTAGCAACATGCATTGCTTCAGGAGATGATGTTTGGAAGTTCAGAGTTCCCTGTTTCTGGTAATTACACGTGCGCAGAGTGTCCAAACAACAAGTGCCTAGAGAGCCCTGTCATTCGTGAAATCTTGCATGGGCTAACCCTGAGCTCCGGTGCTCTCAGGCAGAAGGACCTGCACGTCAAGTTGCGGGCGTGCAACTGGAACACGCTGCTTGTCAACCTCTTTTCTAAATGGCAGATGGCCTGCTTGTTTCGCTTTTTTGTTTTTGTTTTAATCAAGATGTTTGTTGACACGGGTCTGAACACGCCTTTGCAAGTTGGCAGGGGCCGGTTGTCGCAGGAATGCGATGTGATGTGGGACGATTACTAGACTGGCCATTTCCTCCTGGCCCTGCGCAGTGACAAAAATGATGTGCAGTGCTTGGGGGCACCACAGCGGTAGAAGCGAATGTGGTTGATCTCCCCCCCTCGACCTTTCCAAAAGCGGATTCGGAATTTCCGGATTGAGCGAGGCGAGGCTGGAGGCTCTGTAAATGGGGGGTACCCACACTGTTTCTAGCGTGCAAAAATATCCGATGCCTGGAGAAAGGGAATTATATCAGGAAAATGGCGCAAGCTGAAAACCTCAACCTCAACCTTAGCTCATGTTTTGTTGGCTCGCAGCTACTTTCTCTCTGTGCTCACAGTGGATATTGTTCGCCATGCCAATGCTGGCGAAACTCATGGCCGTGGTGGCCGCTGTTGCCGTCGCAGATGAGGCCCTCGGAGTGATGCTTGCGCTTGCCGTTGGCACAATATCCAGGTGGAAAGCCGGAGTGATCCGAATGTGTCAGATGATTCCAGAAAGTTGATCCAATGCCTTCCCACCCAAAATCGATTGAATAGTAGTGAGAAGAGAAGAGCCTCCCTTCCTTCCGCTTCTTCGCGAAGGCTTTTCAGCTCGTCTTTGCGAAGGCTTTCGTTTCGGCCAGGTGGACTCGGCCCTGCGCCGGGACGATCAGTGCGGCTCGGGCGAGTGCGGCCTCAGCGCGGTGCAGCTCCGCGGGGTGAAGGGCGAGGATTGGGGACTGGAGCTTTTTGTGTTTTTGTTTTAAGGTTGGTGGCATTGCAAGCTAGACTTTTGGCAAAGAGGGACGCTGCGGGAGCCGAGGGTGGGTTGTTTCGGTTTTCTTGGGTGGCATCGCAAGCTAAACTTTTGGCAGCTAATAGCTTAATAGCTGAGGGACGCTGCGGGAGGTTGGTGCCTTTGTTTCTGGGGCCGAGCCGCTATTTGGGTGTGGACACGAGTGTCCATGTTCAAAGCCCCTGCAAACGGTCCGGCGCCGGGAGGGCATGCAGTGCTCAAGGCCAGCGCTGGCCCGGGGTCTTTTGCAGGAGCTGCTGGAGCTGGAGAAGGGCGCGAAGGAGGTGGAAGGTGAGGAGGCCCACGAGGGCTGGCTGAAGGACCCAGCGCGCGCGGATGCCGTGCGTTGGGGGTGGGTGGGTGGGTGCTTTCCGAGTGGTCCTTACTGTTTTTCGGGCAGTTTTGCGGGAAGGAGTGAGAACTTATGGACTTCACCGCAATCATGAGGACCGTGACTTTGCTCCTTGCAGTTTTAGGATCTCATGTCTGATGGATGTTGCCAAAAGGGTGACGTGAATCATGCGAAACCAGCTCTCGGGAGTGGAATTGTATCTGTGAAGTTTCAATTTCGCTTCGCCCAACAACAGGCCCGAGCATTACTTTTGATCGCAGCCCCAAGACAACGAGGGAGCTTGTCCTGTCCCAAGACAGACCTGGGAGAAGAACGCTTCAAAGCTTGCGGAGCTTTGTTGAATGCTCCAAACCATCACCGCAACCACGGATCATCCGCAGGGAGCTGCATTTGGCATCAAGTTAAGATACCACGCGTGGTAATGTTGCTCGTATGAAAGTTAGCGTTGTGTAGCAGATTAAGTTTTTTTTTTTTTTTTTTAAGATCTGGTACAGAAGGCTCCGAACACTTGGCGTTGGAATCTGTTGATGTTTTAGCTCTAGCTTGACGCTTGGGGTTCGAGCTGCTTTGAATTGGTGACCACTCCCAACTAAGAGGCAAGGTGCTGCTACAACTGCTGTAGGAGTGGACATCTTCGATTCAGGGCCAGAGCTCCAACAGGAGAGCTCTCCCCACAGTTGAAGTGATTCAAGTATGGGTAAGTACAACTGCAATCTTTTATGCTTACATCATGTTATAACTCCATACACTGAGCATGGTGATCTTTTCGCCAGCAAAGCTTCAAGTATGTCCATGCAGCACATTCAGTTCTGTTGGTTTTGTGGCTCCCACGAATCTTGCCTCTTCTTTCTGCTCTGCAATCGCTCTCTGACATGTGACGCTCTCTTGACGGCGTGTATCACTACAAGACTGCAGGCAAGCAGGTGATGGCCAGCTGCAAAACACAAGCTCACGCTGCAACAGTGGACCCCAAGAACGCTTCATTTAGAATCAGAAGTTCTAAGTAAGGAGGAAGGGAGGGAAGGGGGGGGGAAGGGTGGGGGTGGGGGGGAGGGAGGGGGAAGGGAGGTGGAAGGGTTTGATTGAATCAACCGCAGTATTTTTCCCAAGTTCAAGCTGAGTCAGAAACCGAGTCTGTTTTCCTTTTTTCCCCCTCACGTGCCTCCTGTGGGTAGGCTGGAGTTCCTAAATTTAGTGTGACCTGTTAAACATCTATTGCTCAGCCCCGTCAATATGTTAGTGCTGTCATGTTTTAGCTACCCGCAACTTGGCACATGCATCCCGCCTCCACGCATTTCCACTCTGGTTAAATGCTTCATTGCGCGGAAGTATGGCAATGCTGCCCGAGTACGGAAACCATTTGTCAGGCACTGACGTGAGACATTTAGCAGCCGCGCAATTTCTTCAGTCTTTTGGCTTGGTAGGGATTTTGCATGGCAAGCTGAGTGCATGCAAAGTCAACTTACCGCGAATTAACACTCCTTCGAGCTTCGCAGGGAAGTGGTGCATGGCGAGTTTTTAGCATGCTAGAACATTGTTCGTGGGTGGCAATTTGTTCTAGTGGACAGGGATAACAGCTCTTATTTCACTTTTTCGACAACGTCTCACATGCAGAAACACCAAAGTCACAAGGACAACACAACCTTCATTTGTGCATGCTTGAAGCTCCACAACCAGGACAGATGCATAAATGAACACGCGTAAATTCTCGAACTCTGGACCAGTACTTTCTGATTCCTGAGTTGTTCGGTCCTTGTACAGGTCCTGGAGCTTCACGCAGATTGCTTTTTGCTACTTGCAGGTTTTGGAGCTTTCGGCTGCATTTGTTTGTCCCCGTGCAGGTTTAAAGCTCTATATGTGGCTGTCAACATGCGCATTTCGTGTCCTTGATTCCCGCGTCCACCATTCAAACAAACGCTTTTGATTGTCCACTTCACTTGCATGTGTTGCACCCAACATAGTTATCTCTCAGCGTTGTTTGCTCAACGTCAGAAAACATGCTGGCAGGGTAGCACTTTCAAGCACTGCGTGACCGCCTGTAACAAAGTCGTCTAAAATACACTACACAAGCGTGGGCTCTAACCCCCAACAAGTGTATTTATGGGGAAATGGGACCTGGAGGAGGGGTTGTAGATAGGTGGGTGGGAGGGTGGGTGGGTAGGTAGGTAGGTATGCACGTGACAGTACAGTATTGCTTGTCACTGAGGTCTACACATGTTTCACATTTGGTTACAGCAATTGCTTAGGAAGCCCCAGCCGCCGTTATGCGGTGGGTCTGAAATTTGGGGCCGAGGGGTCCTGAAGGAGCTTGTGCGAGGATGCCTTGGTTCCTTGCTCTTTTGAGGACATCACCACCAAGGAGAAGAACCACTTCAAGCACATCTTGGCGCCGCTGCAGAAGCCCATCGTGACCAACTACCAATACCTGGTGGTCCTCGACTCGCTTCTTGGCTCTCGGGCGGCTTTCCGACAGCTTCCCGAGGGACATAACTTCAAGTTTGTTTTTGGCGGTCACGTCGGTCACGTCGGGAAAGGGGCATTGATTTGGCTTGTGATATTGCCAGGGAGAGATGCAAGGAAGCCTTGTCTCTAATTTCCGCGTTGCGTCAACTCAAGTAAACTCGGCACCCCTTCAAAATGTATTTGATGACTCCTGGCCTCACGAGGATGAGGTTTTCTCGAAATCCTTTGCTTCCAGGGAATTGCCAGAAGTGAAGGGAGCAAGCCAAGCAGGCGAGCAGGTCTCCTCCAACGCCAACAGGGAGGAGTCAGAAAGCCAAGAGGAAGCACACGTGTTTCATCAGAGCTGCAGGTATGCGAACTACACCATGGAGAAGATCGAGAATGCCACTGGCAGCGAGGTGGTGTGGAATCGCAAGTCCCTGCTGCAGCAGGCTGAGGCGGGGCTTGACTCGGATGGCAAGGGGTGGGATGCACAGGGAAGGGGCCAATAGGGGTGAGCTGCACATGAGATCCTTTCCCTGAACAACGCACCCCCCGGCACAAGAAAGCAAGCAAGATTGTGTTTCAGCTTTGGTTTCCCTTGAAAACAGTCCAACAAAGGGTTCCCTCAAACAAGAAATTGAGATTCCAGGAGGAGATGGAGCAGGAGGAGATGGAGGACGCGTCCACCTATGGCCGCCGCCGCCGCAGCGTCTCCGGCGCAGACTTGCCCCCCCGCGCTCGGTACATCAACAAGATCCTCATCTATCTCAACAAGGCTCCTTGAACAACTATGAATCTCTGCCAAAAAGCCGGGAGTGAAAATAGAGCAGTCTGAGCTGATGTTCCCCAGAATGTTGGCTATTTTCCAAGGTCCGGAGGTGTGTTGTGTTGTTCGATAGGAGATGGATGCCGTGTGGAACTTGAACACGATCGTGGACCGTAAGCGCTGGGGTGTGGGCAACACCATCACCTCCTCTCCCTATGGCCCTCATGGCGAGCATCCTGAGCGCTGGCGCGCAAACGGCACCTTCCCCCTGCCCCTTGCGGCGCCTGTCAGCCCTGTGCTCAACCTGACCAATACCCTCACCATGCGCATCAAGCCTGAGGCAGGGGGGGTGGGCTCGGGGACGCGCTTGGAAGTTCCCACCGGGTTTCATTTTCTTGTCGACTCAGGAGCACAAGTACGACAACAAGTACGCACAACAGCTGCAGGCTGACTACCAGTCCTTGATCGACAACATCAACGATGCCAGTAAGAAGGGCAACGACCTGCGATCCAGGCTCTTCAAGATGGATGTGTACGCGAACCAGTTCATCGCTCTCCCCAGCGGGGTATGGAACAAGATCGATGCCCAACGCTAGGCTGATGAGCTTCCAGGGCCCTGCTATGAAAGCGTTGAGGTTCCGCGGAGAAAGTATGCCGCGCCAGGAACCCACCTGCGCCAGAGCTCTAGCTTCAGACTAGACAGTCGCTTTGACTGCCCCTTTGCATTGATTTCCGTAGGTCAGCAATACATTGCTGACGATGATGCGCTGAATACCGTCCGTTTGCAAAAGCGGCACCCTAAGTCAGCAGGCTCTGACTTTGAGGCAGGTGTGGCACAGCGTGGCAGAGTGTTTGTTGATTCCTCCCTGGAATGAGGATCACTCGTTTTGAGACGCGTTTTCGCCCACCTTGGGTGCTTACAAGCATGTCCATATTTTGTCATTCTATTTGCCTCGGCAGAAAAGGCAGCGCAAGTTGGAATTTCGATTGCAGCCGTACCCTTCACCTCGAACAGCGCTCTTTCTCGACTTGGCTAGCGATGCTGGCATTTTTTGCGGCCCTCTTGGTGGCTGCCGCTGGCGAGGAGGCTGGGACCGGGTCTGAAAGCCTTCCGCCGGAAGGCGGTGCAGAATCCAAGCCTGGCTGGCAGAGGTCACCCCCCCACATGGGCTACCTCTCTTCTTTTGGTTTCAAGGCCCGTCGTATTTGGGAATGTTGGACTTCCGGAATACCCTGGGCCAGTTGTGCTGGGGGACGTGACTTGGGCTGGATTGAGGGGATGATGGGAAATCACTCCTCCAAGTGGGACGCACAAAGAGATGTGGAATAAGGCTAGGCACCCTCTTTGGGTTCATATCCAACATTTTAGACGGGGTGAGTTTTTTTCCCGAAAGCATCGCGAAGGGTTCTTTGGAAAAGACGGTTGCCTGCTACACAGCTGACGTACGCAGCGTGACTGACACAGCCCGACTTACGCAGCCTAGCTTACGCAGCGTGACTTACTCAAACTGACTTGCGCAGCCTGACTTACACAGCCTGATTTACGCCTAGCTTACACAGCCTGGCCTACGCCGCCTGACTCACGTAGCCTGATGTACGCAGCCTGACTTACGCAGCCTGACTTACTTACGCAGCCTAGCTTACGCAGGCTGACTTTCGCAGCCTGACTTACGCAGCCTGACCTACGCCGCCTAACTCGCGCAGCCTGATTTACGCAGCCTGGCTTATGCAGCCTGACTCACGCAGCTTAGCTTATGCAGCCTGACTTAGGCAGCCTAGCTTACGCAGCCTGACTTGCGCAGCCTACCTTCCGCAGCCTGACTGAACGCCGCTTGACATTGTCAGCTTGACATTCTCAGCTTGACATGCTCAGCTTATGGCCATAGCTTACGCCGCCTGACTTGCGCTTAGCTTACGCAGCCTTAGCTTACGTAGCCTTAGCTTACGCAGCCTAGCTTACGCAGCCTAGCTTAGCTTACGCAGCCCGACTTAAGCAGCCTAGCTTACGCAGCCTGACTCGCGCAGCCTAGCCTGACTGAAGCACTCGGCTTACGCAGCCCGACTCACGCAGCCTAGCTTACGCGGCCTGACTGAAGCAGCCTAGCTTGCGCAGCCGGACTAGCTTACGCTGCCGGACTTACACAGCCTAGCTTACGCAGCCTAGCGTGCGTCTGGCGCGCGGTTCCGGGATGAACCCTCCGCAGGGATCGTGCGTGTCGGAGCGCACGTGGCCGACGAACCCTCTGCGCGGATCGTGCGGGTTGGAGCGGTCTCGCTGTAGCGCCGTGCGAATTCTTAACGTCGCCGACGAACCCTCTGCGGGGATCGTGCGGGTCGGAACGCTCTCGCTGTGGCGCCGTTCGAATTTTCAACTTCGCCGACGAACCCTCTGCGGGGACTGTGCGTGTCGGAGCGCTCTCGCTGTGGCACCGTGCGAGTTCATAACGTTCTCTCGCTGTGGCGCCGTGCGAATTTGCAACGTGGCCGACGAACCCTCTGCGGGGATCGTGCGTGTCGGATTTCTCTCACCGTGGCGCCGTGCAAATTTGAAAGCTCGCCGATGAACCCTCTGCGGAGATCCGCGTGGTCGACGACGAAAAACTGAGACACGGGCTCGAATGCTTGCCTCGTCGTGGCTTGCGCCTCGTGGCTTGCGCCTCGTGGCTTGCGCCTCGTGGCTTGCGCACTGTCTCTTTAAGCCAGCGGCCTTGGGCTTGAAACCCCCAGGTCCGGCCGATCTTCGTAGCAACTTGCACAGGACAACTTGCGCCAAACACAGCGGGCTGCAACTTTTCAGCACGAAAGTAGTACGCAAAGTCCACTCTCGTATCCGGTGCTAACTTTTCAGCGCGAAAGTAGTACGCGAAGTCCACTCTCGTATCCGGTGCTAACTTTTCAGCACGAAAGTAGTACGCGAAGTCCACTCTCGTATCCGGTGCTAACTTGTCAGCACGGAAGTAGTACGCGAAGTCCACTCTCGTATCCGGTGCTAACTTGTCAGCACGAAAGTAGCGCGCGGGGTGCACCCCCGTATCCGGTGCTAACTTTTCAGCACAAAAGTAGTACGCGAAGTCCGCTCGCGTATCCGGCGCTACCTTTTCAGTACGAAAGTAGTACGCGAAGTCCACTCTCGTATCCGCCGCTAACTTTTCAGCACGGAAGTAGTACGCGAAGTCCACTCTCGTATGCGGTGCTAGCTTTTCAGTACGAAAGTAGTACGCGAAGTCCACTCTCGTATCCGGTGCTAACTTTTCAGCACGGAAGTAGTACCCGAAGTCCATTAATTCTCGTATCCGGTGCTAACTTTTCAGCACGAAAGTAGTACGCGAAGTCCACTTTCGTATCCGGTGCTAACTTTTCAGAACGAAAGTAGTATGCGAAGTCCACTCTCGTATCCGGTGCTAACTTTTCAGCACGAAAGTAGTACGCGAAGTCCACTTTCGTATCCGGTGCTAACTTTTCAGCACGAAAGTAGTACGCGAAGTCCACTCTCGTATCCGGTGCTAGCTTTTCAGTACGAAAGTAGTACGCGAAGTCCACTCTCGTATCCGGTGCTAACTTTTCAGCACGGAAGTAGTACGCGAAGTCCACTCTCGTGTCCGGTGCTAACTTTTCAGCACGAAAGTAGTACGCGAAGTCCACTCTCGTATCCGGTGCTAACTTTTCAGCACGAAAGTAGTATGCGAAGTCCACTCTCGTATCCAGTGCTAACTTTTCAGCTCGAAAGTAGTACGCGAAGTCCACTCTCGTATCCGGTGCTGAAGTCCACTTTCGTATCCAGTGCTAACTTCTCAGCACGAAAGTAGTACGCGAAGTCCACTCTCGTATCCGGTGCTGATTTTTCAGCATGAAAGTAGTACGCGAAGTCCACTCTCGTATCCGGTGCTAACTTGTCAGCACGAAAGTAGTCTGCGAAGTCCACTCTCGTATCCGGTGCTAACTTGTCAGCACGAAAGTAGTACGCAAAGTCCACTCTCGTATCCGGTGCTAACTTTTCAGCACGAAAGTAGTACGCGAAGTCCGCTCTCGTATCCGGTGCTAACTTGTCAGCACGAAAGTAGTACGCGAAGTCCACTCTCGTATCCGGTGCTAACTTTTCAGCACGAAAGTAGTACGCGAAGTCCACTCACTGTTCAGCACGAAAGTAGTTTGCAAAGTCCACTCTCGTATCCGGTGCTAACTTTTCAGCACAAAAGTAGTACGCGAAGTCCACTCTCGTATCCGGTGCTAACTTTTCAGCACGAAAGTAGTACGCGAAGTCCACTCTCGTATCCGGTGCTAACTTTTCAGCACGAAAGTAGTACGCGAAGTCCACTCTCGTATCTGGTGCTAACTTTTCAGTACGAAAGTAGTACGCGAAGTCCACTTTCGCAGCTGGGGCTCGAACATCGCAGTTTTTAAGCACGAAAGTAGTTCGCGAAGTCCAGTTTCGCAGCTGGGGCTCGAAAATCCGCATTTTGTTCAGTACGAAAGTAGTCCACTTTCGCAGCCGGGGCTCGAAAATCACATCTTTTAAGTACGAAAGTAGTACGCGAAATCAACTTTTGCAGCTGGGGCGAAGTCTACTTTCGCAGCTTTTGCAAAAACTCAGTCGCTTGCTGACTGACACTTTGCGCAACATGTTTTGCAGTGCCTTTCTCATACTCGCTTTCGGGTTTTTTCTCCTTTCACCTTGTCAGAAAGGTGAAGCCTGAAGCCACACATCCGCACAGGTCAGCGAGGCGCTGGCCAGCGACGACCAGTGCCAGGGGGACTCCTGCGGTCTCAACGCCCTGCAGCTCCGGGGCACCAAGGAGGAGGATCCGCCGCGTTTGTTGGCTGAGGGTACGGGACAAGTCCATGTGAGAAAAGGATACCGACATTTGTGGTGCAAACTTGGCTCTTTTGCTTTGAGCCCTTCGGCGCCAGCAACGTGCGCATTGGTGAACAAAGATCTTTGAAACTTGAAGCACCCGTCCGGTGTTTGTGAGTTGTTCAGTCAAGGGTGAGCAGGAAAGGCCTCGGAACAACAGCGAGGCTTAGTGTCCATTGCCGCTTTCTTGGGCTTTGTTCTCGTTTCACGACACGAGGACAAACGCGTCATGGACTTGTATCAGCCTCTTCCCTGCCGAAGTTTTCTCCGCTGTAATCTCGGCTAGGGCTGAAAGGTAGCCGAGTCTTCAGCCTCCGACACCATGGGCTGCGGTGCCTCCTTTGGGGCCAAGCCTCTGGTGGTGCTCGACCCAGGAACCTTCCACACCTCCTTCCGGAAGCAGGGCGTCAAAGCGGGCGCCTGGCTCTCGGACACGGTGTACCTGTACGTCCTCGAGTCGGGGAACCTGGGGACCTACGACTTCCCGACGCACCAGGACTCCAAGTTGGCCACCACGGGTGGTGAGGTGGTGTGCGGGAGTCCCGACTGCTCCGTCTATGCGGTGGGCGCCAAGAACGAGGTGCAGATCTTCAAGGTCTCCGACCACTCCTTGGTGAAGAGTTTCAGCGCGCCCGTGGACTGCATCGCGTCCATGGCCTTCAGCCCCGACGCCAAATTCCTGGCGGTGGAGTCCGGGAAGCTGAAGGGGCTGTGCGTGCTCTTCACCGCGGAGGGGCAGGAGCTGGACAAGTTGCAGGGCCAAGATGGCACCCCCATGACCCCGGTCTTCTACAACAACGACACGCTGTTGCTCATGAATAAGAATGCGGTATGCGTGTACAGCTTGAAGAACAAGGCGCAGGTGGAGCGCTGGCCCCTTCCCGAGGACGAGATCGAGGTCACCGCGGTGTGTATGGCGGGCCGAAAGATCTTCGTGGGCAACATGATCGGGAAGGTCTGGCACCTCGAGATCACCAGCAAGTTGTCCTTGATGAACGAGTACTGGATCCATCCAGCTATGGGTGTGCAGAACTTGCAGGTCCTGGCGGATGAGCAGACTGCCTTCTTCGAGAAGCCGGGAGGCGGTCACTTCAAGACCTATGTGCTGGCGGCGGGAGAGCAGCACATTTTCAGCCGCGGGGACGGGGATGAGACGGACCTGGCCATGCTGAAGTCCGTGAGGTTCAACTCTTCCCAGGGGCTCCTGGCCTGCCTCGGGACCGATGGGCTTGAAGTCTTCAGCGTGAGCAGGGAGATTGAGCCTTAGGAACGCTGGAGCCTAAGCTGACCAGCTTGTACGGTGGGTTCGGAATATTTGCCATGCCTGTAACACCACCTGAGCCACAATCAAAACCCGGGTAGATGAAGGTTAGTAAGGGACAATCCCAACCATAAATAGCTGCGGCCGCCTTCTTGATTCTTCACATGGCTCTGGGTAGACCATTTTAATACCGGGTTTTGATTGCGACTCACCTGTCTTCGCGAAACCTACCGTGCAAAAGTCTCTTCCTTAGCTTTCCGACACACTTTAGATATTTACGACGACAGCCTTGCAGCGGAGGGTACTGTATGTCCAGAGTCGCTAGTACTCTGTCCACAAGCAGTTTCCCTTGCAGGTTCCATGTTTAACCCTTTTCCTCCTGTGAAACAGGATGGAGCACGATGCCTGTTACGATCGTATGGAAAAGCTCGCTGCAGCTCTTGCAACTGCTCGTGACGTACCAATGCGTTGTTTGGTCCGCTTGCAACAGGTGCTCTGTCAGTCTGTTGCAAGCCCACAGCACAACCTGCCGCCATCCACCATCACCTTCGTGGAGCTTCAAAGCGTGCTGGCAACGTGCAATTACCTGATGTTCAGCCGCGAGTTTTAACCGGACCGGACTCGTCTTTGGCTGCGAAGAGCTTATACCCCGTATGCTCTCGATCTTTAAGACACAACCATGCGTGCTGGCTAACAGGAAATCCCTGAAGTGTTGCAGGGAAGGTCAACACTAGAGTTGGGCTGGGCTGCAAGTGGGAGTCTTGCAAGCCCTGTGTCACAGCATCCATCCGGATCGCAGGGGCCCAACCTGTTTTTTTTTAAACTCCAAAGTCATTCTCCTCTTCAAAAGGATTGCCAAGAACCGTCACGATTCTGTCAGCCCTCCTGATCGTTGTTCGGTAGAACGCACAGGCCGGCAATAACCAGCCGCTACACAAGACCCCCTCCCCCCCCCCCGCACAGGAGCTTCTGGAGCTGGAGCAGGAGCAGAGGTGGTTGAAGGAGAGGGGGGGAAGAACCTGAGTTTGGGAGGGCCTTGGTGTACTTTTGTGTTGGTTTGCTTCCTGGGGAGCCGGATGAAGGAGTTAACGAGTTCGCGTTTGACCGAGGGGTGCAACTCTCCTGAATGGTCCACATTTGGGGCGAGCCCTCACCTGGTTCGCTTATCCAGTGGCCTTCTGTTGGGCTGTGCTTTTCTTGGCCAACGACTTTGTGTGGTTATTGAAATGAATTCACACCCTTGTCTTGAGCATTGTGACATGGACCCACTTGGAAAGTAGTTTCGTTGTTGAGGACGGGCATCATGGAGTTTGTAAGTCGCGGGCAGCTGGCAACTCCCCCTCCCCCCCCTGGGGAAGGAGGGAGGGAGGGAGGGAAGAGGGAGGCCTTCGTTTTGCTGTATCCCCTTCCCTTCAAGACACGTCCATACAAGTTATGGGAGGGAAACGTTGCTTGAGGACATCACCACCAAGGAGAAGAACCACTTCAAGCACATCTTGGCGCCGCTGCAGAAGCCCATCGTGACCAACTACCAATACCTGGTGGTCCTCGACTCGCTTCTCAGCTCCGACAGGGCTTAGCCGGCTTGGGGCTTTGGTCACCTTAGGGGCAACGCGAGCCTGCCACGGTCGAAAGTGACTCAGCAAGCCAGGCTTGGCAAGCAGGTGCATGTGTGTTTCTACGTTTTATTTCATGTGCTACACACTTTGCAGATCTTTAACATTGTTTCTATTGGCTACCGCTGCTACCTGCATCCGGGCCAGAAGGTTACGCGCTTCTTTTTTGTGAAGCGTGGGCCTACTTTGCGCCACTCCAGTCTCTTTCTGGAGCATCTCCCTGTGGTTTCTCACATAGTCATCTATTCTTTCATTGGTCTCTCTTTGGCAGTGCTTTTAGCCGCAAGTTCTTTTCGGATGAAGGATGTCAGCTCTTTCCACCCACGACAAACGGTGCCAAGTGAGGGATGGAGCTGAGTCGCAGAATGACGGCACAAATGCTACTCACGATGCTTCCAGTCCACTAGATTCGTATCAGCGAGCATGAGGAAAGCGTGCATAATGCCCTCTCAGTTTTTGCCGCTTTTGGACTGTAAGCAGGTTTGGCTGCTTTTTGTCTGGAGGGGGAGAGTGGTTGCATATCGATCGAAAGCTATTCTGTCGCCACCCGTTGGCCTATCCAGTTTTGACACTTTATAAATGGTGCCAGTGAGAAGAGAAAAGACAACAATTTGTTCACACACACACACACACACGCAGAGTCTGCACCGGCGAAGCTGCACGGCGCCAAGAAGAGAACAGCTAATTGAACTCTGTGTTCGCACGCAAAATCTTGACAGTTGTGATTTGGGCGATAGGGTTCGGTGTCTGGATCGTCAGAGGAAATTAAAAGGAAGCATGTGTGTTTCATCAGAGCTACAGGTATGCTAACTACACCATGGAGAAGATCGAGAATGCCACTGGCAGCGAGGTGGTCTGGAATCGCAAGTCCCTGCTGCAGCAGGCTGAGGCGGGACGGGTTGACTCCGATGGCAAGGAATACGGGTGAGTCGAGCATGAGATCCTTTCCCTGAACAAGTCCTTGCTTCTAGCTGAGTGATTCCAATAACCTGTTGTAATTTTGACACTTGCAATCGGTACACGCACCCCCCGGCACAAGAAAGAAAGCAAGCAAGAAGGTGTTTCAGCTTTGGTTTCCCTTGAAAACAGTCCAACAAAGGGTTCCCTCAAACAAGAAATTGAGATTCCAGGAGGAGATGGAGCAGGAGGAGATGGAGGACGCGTCCACCTATGGCCGCCGCCGCCGCAGCGTCTCCGGCGCAGACTTGCCCCCCCGCGCTCGGTACATCAACAAGATCCTCATCTATCTCAACAAGGCATTCGTGGGTGAGTCCTTGAACAAGTATGAATCTCTGCCAACAAGCCGGGAGTGAAAATAGAGCAGTCTGAGCTGATGTTCCCCAGAATGTTGGCTATTTTCCAAGGTCCAGAGGTGTGTTGTGTTGTTTGATAGGAGATGGATGCCGTGTGGAACTTGAACACGATCGTGGACCGTAAGCGCTGGGGCGTGGGCAACACCATCACCTCCTCTCCCTATGGCCCTCATGGCGAGCATCCTGAGCGCTGGCGCGCAAACGGCACCTTCCCCCTGCCCCTTGCGGCGCCTGTCAGCCCTGTGCTCAACCTGACCAATACCCTCACCATGCACATCAAGCCTGAGGCAGGGGGGGTGGGCTGGGGGACGGGCTTGGAAGTTCTTACAGGGCCTCATTTTCTTGTCGACTCAGGAGCACAAGTACGACAACAAGTACGCACAACAGCTGCAGGCTGACTACCAGTCCTTGATCGACAACATCAACGATGCCAGCAAGAAGTGCAATGACCTTCGCGCTAGGCTCTTCAAGATGGACTGGTACGCGAACAAGTTCATCGCTCTCCCCAGCGGGGTATGGAACAAGATCGATGCCCAATGATAGCAATATCTGTAAAGATCGACTCTTCAAGACAGGGCACAATGATGCCAACAACAAATACAGAAGAGTGAACACATACAAGACAATGCATGCTGGGATTTAGGATTGATTCTTTTAACATTGTTTATTGGAAGGAAATTCATTTGATGTTTAGATTTAAAGTTTATTCGAATTAATATTATTTTCTTTTATTGTTTTTCCTTTTTATTCTTTGTATTTTTTGTTTGTATTTTTGTGATTTTGATTTATTTATATTTATATATATATATATATATATTATGTATTTTTTGATTTTTAATTATTTATATTTTTATTGATTTAATAATATATATATATATATATATTATTTTTTATTTATTATAATGGTTTTTTTTTATGATTTATAATTTATAATACTATATTTGATTGAATTGATATAGATTTGTTTTTGAATGATTATTTTTTCTTTGTTTTTTTTTGCCTTTTTATTTTTTTTGATTTTTTGTTTTCTTATTATATAGTCTCCTTATTTCTCTACTTATTTGATTCTTTGCCTCTTTGTTGTTTTTTTGTTTTTCTACTTCTTTATTTCTCTGTTTCTTTGTTGCTCTATCTCTCGACTTTTTTACTTCTTTGTTTTTTTATTTCTCTGATTCTTTACCTCTCTATTTCTTTATTTCATTGCCTCGTTCTTTTCTTACTTTGTCTTTCTATTTCTCTATCTCTCTGCTTGACTCATTTTATTCTCTCTTTCTTTCTCTCTTTTTCTCTCTCTTTCTCTCTCTTTCTCTCTCTCTCTCTTTGTTTCTTTCTCTTTTTCTCTCTCTTCATGTTTCTTTTTCTCTCTTTCTCTCTTTCTTTCCCTCTCTCTCTTTCTCTCTCTCTCTCTTCTCTTTCTCTCTATGTCTCTGCCTCTTTGTTTCTCTTTTTTGTCTCTTTATTTGTTTTTTCTTTTTGGTTTTTTTGTTTCTCTATTTATTTGTTTGTTTATCTCTTTATTTTTTTAAACATATTGATTTCTGTATTTTTTTCTCTTTTTTTTTTTAAAAAATATATATATATATATATATTTATCTTTTTATATTTGTTTTTATATTCTATTATTTTTTAAATCTCTTTGTCGTTTTGTATTTTGTTTTTCTATTCTTCTTTTTTTATTTTATTTTATTTTTTTCTTTTTATCTTTTTTATTTGATTTTTTGCTTTCGATTATTTAGGGTTGGTGTTTGTTTGTTTTGGTTTATATATTTAAGAATAATTTATTGGATATATTAATAATTTTAATTTTTGCCTTAAGAGTCGTGTCGTAGCTTCGACGTGCAAAGAAATACCGAATTATATCCGATTATAATTCCTAGAAAGATATATATATATTTATATAATTTAAATTCAATAATTACTATCTATATTATTCTATAGAATATTTTTTAAATTCATTAAATTCTATTTTTATACATTATATTTTTTATGTTTTTTTTATATTATTGTTAATATTTATCTATAATATAATTATATATGTATATATATATATATATTAAACAATTAAGGGCAGGGGGTGTTGTCGCGCGCGCGGCTGTGGGCCCCTATCTCGCGTGACAGGCGCAACACTTTGGAGATGCAAGTACTGAAGTCGTGGCAGGCGCAGTACTTCGTGCACCAGGCGCTGTCTATGTTAGGTTGCTTTTTCAAACTGCGATCCTCAATCAGTATAAGTATGGCGCATCTTCATAAGCATAAACATATAGGGTTAGATAGCTCCCAAACGCCGCCCCTGCCACGCCAACGCAAACCCAGATGCACGAAGTACTACGCCTGCCACGATTTCAGCACTTGCATCTCCAAAGTGCTGCGCTTGCCACGTGAAATGGGGACCTTTGGCCGCGCGCGCGAGAACACCCCAGCCCTTTAGACAGCTCCCAAATGCTGCCCCTGCTACGCAAACACAAACCCAGGTGCACGAAATACTGCGCCTGCCACGATTTCACGTTTGCATATCCAAAGTGCTGCGAGTGCCACGCAATATGGGGACCCATAGCCGCGCGCGCGATAACACCCTTGCCCTTTAGACAGCTCCCAAATGCTGCCCCTGCCACGTAAACGTAAGCCCAGGTACACGAAGTATTGCGTGTGCCACGACTTCAGCACTTGCACCTCCAAAGTGCTGCGCTTGTCACGCGAGAGCCGCGCGCGCGATAACGCCCCAGCCCTTTAAACAGCTCCCAAATACTGCCTCTGCCACGCAAACGCAAGCCGTGTGTGAGTGAGTGTATGTGAGTTAGTGTGTGTGAGTGAGTGTGAGTGAGTGTGTGGCAAGGAATACGGGCGAGTCGAACATGGGATCCTTTCCCTAAACAAATCCTTGCTTCTAGTTGAGTGATTCCAATAACTTACTGTAATTTTGACACTTGCAATCGGTATACGCACCCCCCGGCGCAAGAAAGAAAACAAGCAAGAAGGTGTTGCAGCTTTGGTTTTGCTTGAAAACAGTCCAACAAAGGATTCCCTTAAACAAAAAATTGAGATTCCAAGAGGAGATGGAGCAGGAGGAAATGAAGGATGCGTCCACCTATGGTCGCCGCTGCCGCAGCGTCTCCGGCGCAGACTTGCCCCCCCCGCGCTCGGTACATTAATAAGATCCTTATCTATCTTAACAAGATATTCGTGGATGAGTCCTTAAAAAAAAATTTAGAGCACGAAATATTGTGTTTGCCACGATTGTAGCACTTACCTCAACAAAGAAAGTGCTGCAGCTCCCAAAAACTGCCCCTGCCACACAAACGCAAGCCCAGGTACACGAAGTACTACGCCTGTCACGACTTTAGCACTTGCATCTCCAAAGTGCTGCGCCTGTCACGCGAGATAGGGGCCTACAGGCGCGCGCGCGACAACACCCCAGCCCTTTAGACAGCTCCGAAACGCTGCAGCTCCCAAATGCTGCCCCTGCCACGCAAACGCAAGCCCAGGTGCACGAAATATTGCGCTTGCCGCGATTTCAGCAAAGAAAGTGCTGCGAATGCCACGCAAGATAGTCCAGTGCGCGACAACACCCCCAATCCTTTAGATAGCTCCCAAAAACTGCCCCTGCCACGCAAACGCAAGCCTAAGTGCACGAAGTATTGCGCCTACTACCATTTCAGCACTTGCATCTCCAAAGTGTTACGAGTGCCACACGAGGGCCCAAGCCTAGGTGTACGAAATACTGCACCTGCTACGATTTTAGCACTTGCCTCTCAAAGTGCTGCGAGCGCCACGCAAAATAGGGGCCCATAACCGCGCACAATAACACCCTAACTCTTTAGATAGCTCCCAAATGCTGCCTCTGCCACGTAAACGCAAGTCCAGCTGCACGAAGTACTTATTACGATTGCAGCACTTGTATCTCCAAAGTGCCGAATGCCACGCGGGATGTGGACCCACAGCCACGAGCGCGACAATTCCCCAGCAATTTAGACAGCTCCCAAATGTTACACCTACCACGCAAACACAAGGCCAGGTGCACCTGCGCCTGCCACGCTTTCAGCACTTGCATCTCCAAAGTGCTGCGCCTGCCACACGAAATGGGGGCCATAGCCGTAACATCCCAGCCCTTTAGACAGCTCCCAAACGCTGCCCCTGCTAGCGCAAACGCAAGGTGCACCAAGTATTGCGTTTTTTAGCACTTGCCTCTCCAAAGTGCTGCGCCTGCCATGCGAGATGGGGACCTAGCCGCGCGCGACAATATCCCAGCCCTTTAGACAGCTCCCAAATGTTGCCTCTGCCACGCAAGCGCAAGCCGTGTGTGAGTGAGTGTGTGTGAGTTAGTGTGTGTGAGTGAGTGTGAAAGAGTGAGTGTGTGAGTGAGTGAGTGTGTGTGACTGAATGTGTGTGAATCAGCGTGTGTGAATCAGTGTGTGTGAGTGAGTGACTTTGTGCGGGTGAGTGAGTGAGTGAGTGAGTGTGAGTGAGTGAGTGTGTGTGAGTGAGTGTGTGTGAGTGAGTGTATGTGAGTGAGTGTGTGTGAGTGAGTGTATGTGAGTGAGTGTGTGTGAGTGAGTGTGTGTGAGTGAGTGTGTGTGAGTGAGTGTGTATAAGTGAATGAGAGCGATGGGGCGGTAGCGGCGGCGGCGGCGGCAGGAGTCGGGCGCGGAGTATGTGTGAGTGAGTGAGTCGAGCGCGACGGCGGGGTCGGGCGCGGTGGTGGGAGTCGGAAGCATAGCGGTAAAAATAAGAACTCTATACAAATGGCTTATTAAGGAATATTACACGGCTAATTTTAAAATGGCTCTTTGGTATGGTATTGCTTTGTGATTTAGTGTGTTTTAGTGGGTTGGGGTTGCCTTTTGAAGGTTTTAAGCAAGACAAATTACATTTTTACAAACCCTGGATATCTTCGCTCATATATTAAAAGGCCTAGGTACTTTCGACCATTCTAAGGAAATGCTAGACCATTTTAGGGTCTTTATAAATGTCTGTTTAAAATTCGTCGAGCGGTAATTTCCGAAATGGCTGTTGTCGTGGCCCGGCAGCCAGGAGCCTTGTGTGTTATGAGCTTGGTCGGCTTAACGCTGTCTTTCTTACGTATGCGTGTTGGCGCAATGGGCGTCTTATAGCAGTCTCGGAGAAGCTAGAGCGTGGGTAAAGCGTGGACAAAGCATGGAAGAGCCATTTATGGGCGTAGAAAAACCATTTCTGGGAATGGAATATCCATTTAGGGGAGTGGACAAACCGTGGACATCCCGCCGAATGCCACCTCAAGACATGCAAGTTAAAGTGACGGAGCTGAAATCTTTAGACCTCAATTGCACGACCTTTTCAAAGATAAAAGGCGATTCCAAACGAGCCTAGTGTAAACACGGGTTTGCGTAATGGCTGGATTACGGCCGCGGTAGCTTATTGACTTTCATCGAGTTCCATAAATAGTTGTCCAAAGCTAATGAAAACGCCGGTTTTTCTTTTTTAGGTCCTTCGACAAACAGCCAATCAAAGGAATTTAGAAATTCAGGGAATCAAATGAGCTTAGGGCCTATATGATTGCCAGGTTTATATAGGGCGGGACTTGCTTATTGGCCAACATAATAATCCAGAAATATGGTTTTACTTATTAATCAATATAAGAATCCAAAAATAATTCTTCGGAACCAATAAAATATGCATTCTTGCCACAAATGGCTCTTCAACAAACGGCCATTTCTAAAAAGGTTTTTTAAATTCCAAAGATATTTATAAATAAATATATTATTATATTAAATTTATATATTATTCACTTAATAAATTAATAATAAAAAAATAATATTATTCTTTTCAACAAAATATATTATATATAAGAATATAATAATATATTATTTATATTTTTATAGATTTTTATATAATCAACCATTTATATTAATACTATATTTAAAATATAAAATTAATTTAAAATAATTTTATTCATTATTAATTACACCTGGCCCTCAACCCTGCGAAGCCGTCGGCGTAACTCAAAAAGGGGCCTGCTTTTGAAGCCTGCTTGGCGGGTCGGCGGTGCTGCAGCCCACAGTGGCTGGCAAGTCTGGCAGTAGCCCAAAAAGTTCGGCCCGGCTGGGCGACCACAAGCGCAAACACAACATGTCTGGTCATGCTGGCCTAGGCCAACAGTTCGAATTCTTTTTCATCAAGTGGCACGCAGCGCATCTGCAACGGGCAAGTTATCTGCCCACAGAGGAGAGTCTACTGGCACAAGAATGCTGTTAGCAGGCAACCACTCGTCTGCGGTTGCATCCCATGTGTTAGTGCTGATTATGAGGGGCACACCGTAAAGCCACACCTCATACGCATGCTCTTGACATTGGCTTTGCGCCAGCAGGATACTGACTGTGCCTGCCTGAAACAACTGCTTGTTGGCCAAGATGAGCGTATGATCGGCCTCGTCGAACACGATCGCTTTGTGTTTGGATCGAGAGAACGATTTTAAGTTTGGTTGCTTGACGCCCTGACACGATACAACCAGCGTTCTTGCCGCGCCGAAGAGTTGTCGAGCGAATTGTGTCTTTCCATACCGGCTTGCGCCGTGGAGAACAAGGAATGGGAATCTTGTTGCAGAGCCAAAGCCATCTTGGAATAAGCGCAGCCATGTAGATACTGCTGGGATAATTCTGGAAGGCTTCAATAGATGTTGCATGGCAGCTTCCAAGTTTTGGCGGCAAGCAGTTTCTTGCTCTTGCCGCACCCTGTCGGCATTATACTCGATCTCGTTGATCATTTGACGCAAACCGCGCCCTCTGGCTCGAGTTAACTCGCTCTTGGCTGCCTGTTGGGGGTCACAGGCTGCTACAAAAAGAGCGGCCGCAAGTTATGTTTTAGGGCGTGTAGGAAAATGTCGATTTTCAAGAAAAGAGATGCCGATTGCCAATCTGGACATTCATTGCAATTCGACGCCCAGCCCAAACATTGAGCGTGTGGCAAAAAAACAACCACATGCTAAACCCCGGCGAAACACAACACAGAGTTCCCTGCGCAAGAAAGTCCGATCCCCACCAAGCCTCGTCCGTCAGTTTGTACATGCGCCATAAACCAAAGATCGTGTTCATCTCGACAGGAAAGTCAGTGAAAGCGGCGTAGTTGCATGCCTGGTAAACTCTCCCACGTTTAGGTGCTTGGGTATAATAGTGAGCGCCGTCCAGCGCTCGTATTAAGTGACGCCCGCGCCCATTTGTACCTTTCGGCACTGGCGTCGACCCCTGGAAGGCCCAAGCTGCAAGTCTCCCCAAGCGATGATTCCGGCCAGGATCAGACACTGCCAAGTGAAAGTGAAGCAGGTTAGCAGAGTGCTTCCGTTTCAGACTTATTTCAGCGCAGCACGACCACCGAGGCCAGCCTTGCTGCCCAACAACACTTGTCATTTGCCGCTGGAAATCAATCCAAAGCTGGGCATAGAATGGTGATGACTGCACAAGCCGCACTAAAACAGGCTCCGGTAGATTCCGTGATTGCATAATATGCTGAATATCTGGGTTTTGCCAGCCCCATTTGCCGTTCCATGTAAATAGGAACCCGTGGAGACGTAGATCCGCGGATTGGCCGTCTTCAGGCACGCTCCCACTTCCACACGCAGCCGTCTGCGGGGGCGACTTGCACAGCACGAGGGCAGTCGGAAACAAGTCTTCCTTTGAAGGCACGAGCGGTGCGTCAAATCGTTCGGGAAAAAGGGCATGCGCAAACCAATACGCCTTCTGCGCCGACGTCTGCCGAGTAAAGCAGAAGCGTAGTTTGCTCATAGCATCCCTATAACTGATAGTTTTCAATTGCGGATACTCCTTCAAAACCCTTTGGCACCACTTGTCACGCAGTGAAGCACGCTCACGGGCATTCAGAGCATGAATTGCTCTCTCAACCTTAGTGCAAAAAAGGCCTTCGACAAAGTGGCGTAATAAAGCCCAGAAAGCATATATATATACACACAGCTTATAAAGACATGCGAAGGCCAAAGCACGTCCTCTGGCAAAGGTAAAGGCAAACGTCCGGAAGACGATGTAGTTGCCGGCGCAGCATCTACTTTAGCTTGCCTCAACACTAGAAAAACTTCTATTCATTCTTTATTATTATTTTCATAAATGCAATAAAAACCACCCCTTGGTTTATAATTGTTCTAAAAAGCTCAATTAAAATTACACTAAAACAAATAATAACCGACATATACACAGCCCTTTTCAAACGCAATCAAGCCATCAATAACAACAAGTCTATTCCGCTTTCGTGCGGTTAAATCTGTTTTACACGTTCTTACTACGTATGTTCCTCCCTACTTTCACCCCAACCTTTCTTTCTGCCTCCCTCCCTTCCTCCGCTTTCGCTCCCCGTTCCTTCTCCCATCTTTCCTCTCTTTCCCTTCCTCCCATCCTTCCTTCCTTCCTCCCTCTCTCCCTTCCTCCCTTTCTTCCCTTCGCCTCCTTTCCTCCTCCTTCGCTCCTTCCATCTCTCCTTCCATCCTAGCTTCCTTCCGTCCTTCCTTCCTTCCTTGATTCGTTTCTTCCTCCCTAGCTCTTTCCTCCTTCCCTCCTTTCCTCCTGTCGTCCCCTCCTTCCTTCTCCCATCCTCCAATCCTCCCTTCCACCCTTCCTCTTCTCCTCCCGTCCTTCCTTCTTTCCTTCCTTCCTTCCTTCCTTTCCCTCCTTCCTTCCTTCCTTTCCTCCTCTCTCCCTCCCTCCCTCCCTCCCTCCTTCCTCCCTCCCTCCTTCCTCCCTCCCTCCCTCCCTCCCTTCCCTCCTCCCCTCCTCCCCTCCTCCCTTCCTCCCTTCCTCCCTTCCTCCCTTCCTCCCCTCTTCCTCTCCCCCTCCCCTCCTCCCTCCCTCCCTCCCTCCCTCCCTTCCTCCCTTCCTCCCTTCCTCCCTCCTTCACTTCCTTCTCTCCTTCCTTCCTTTTCCTCCTCCCTTCCTCCCCTGTTCCTCTTCTCCACCTCCTCCCTCCTCGCATTCTCACTTCTTCATAAGTGAACGGTTTTGGGGTTTTGCTGTTTGCCTTTTTGGGTTAACGCGATGGTTCGAAAACCATTCGACTGTTTTATAACATATCTCCAAGAAAAATTCTGGATTTACAAACTGCTTGATATGGGGACACTCCGAAAAGAAACGCTTGTTGGTCAAGCAGCCAATCGATTCGCAACCGTTTCCGTGAAGGCTCAGTCTCAGCACTGTCAAAGAACTGATACAAAGCCAGGTCTAATTCATCTTCTAGATCGCCATGAATGCGTTCGTCCATGGCAGGAGGATCGCTATGAATGCGTTCGTCCGGTCTTTTCCTCTCTTTTGGGGTGGGTTTGTCTTTATAATGTGTCCCCAAAGAATTGGAACTTTCTAAAAGTTCTCCTATAAAAAAGATTCTCCTGCCATCAAAGGCATATCAAAAAGAAATCAGCTCCTGCAACATCTTCTGAGGGCACCATGTGGCACAATGATTTTAGCTTTCAGGCCGGTTGGAAAACCAACAGCCTGTCGCACTGCAAAGCTTTGGCAAAGCTACAGCTTGCTCTTGCTGCTCTTTAGCCCCGACATCTTCCTGCGCATGCTTCTGTCAGCTTACGCAAGCCTCAAATAGCTGCCGTGGATGCTTTGTGAGGGCCTGCTGCCTCCGATAATCAATCAAGCAAGCCACGTTCCTTCTTTGGGCCGGTGTTTTGTATGCTGGTCTTTTTTTTGATGCGCCCCCCCCCCCCAGAAATGGAGGGGTCCGAAAACTCAGTCAATCAATCCCCAAACAGGCGAAAGAAAAATACAAGGAGTTCGCTTCAAGTGAGCCCTTGGCACTCAGTTCTCACCATCTTCAATAAGCGCGGAGTCGCGCAAATATGTTGATGCAGTGGATAACATGCTGCGCTTGCGCGTGTGCCTGCTCATCTAAAGACATTATGTGAGGCCTTGGGCCTGGGATGCTGAAACATATGTGCGGCTTGCTGCGGATTCACAGCTATTGCTTGCGTTTGCAAGCGCCTTAACAAGAACCAACGACGAAGCACTATGCGCGGATTCGCGCGGATTCTCAGCGGATGCGTAAAAACTACTTCGGGGTAAGGCCGCGGATTCGAAAAACCGCAGGAAAATGAGCGCGGATTCCGATCCGGTATTCGAGAATTATAAAAGAGTAAAAGGGCACAGCAAAGGCGCGGATTCCAAACAGGCAATCTACGGACACCTTGCATTGTATGGGGGGGGAGGGGGGAAAGGGAGGCCAAAGAGGCTTCGATTCCCAGAATCGCGACGGTCATGGAACGGAACAATGTATAGGATGAACCAAGAGCAAAAACAACGCTCTTCTCTCCTCTTCTTCTCTCTTCTTTTTCTTCTTCTTCACCACCACCAAAAGGTCGGCTCACAAAGGGTGAAGCCCTCAAGCAGAGGCCAAGGTGAGCTGGAAAAAAAACGCATTAAAACTCTTATCCCAGGATGTTTTCATTGCAAATCCAAGCGGCGGTCTTCATAAGAGTGAGGTCCCCCAAAAACATGCCCCTTAAGTGTATGAGGTCTCAGGTGTGTGCACCGCTGCAAATTGTTGCTGGCTGCTGCTGCTGGCTGCTGCTGCTGCTGGCTGCTGCTGGCTGCTGCTGCTGCTGCTGCTGGCTGCTGCTGCGGCTGCTGCTGCTGGCTGCTGCTGGCTGCTGCTGCTGCTGCTGCTGGCTGCTGCTGGCTGCTGCTGGCTGCTGCTGGCTGCTGCTGCTGGCTGCTGCGGCTGCTGCTGGCTGCTGCTGCTGCGGCTGCTGCTGCTGGCTGCTGCTGCTGCTGCTGCTGGCTGCTGCTGCAACTCATTGCTGGGATCTGCAGAAACAAAGAAAATAATGCAAACTACAGAAATGCGCCACTCCTGATCCAAGGCATCTACGACTTGCGCGCGACTTGCGCGCGACTTGCGCGAAAATTTAGCAATCTTCCGGATTCTTTCGACCATGCGGATGATGATGATGATGAATCATCACTGCGTCACTTGCGCTTCACTTGCGCTTTACTTGCGCGGCCCCATGTTTGACTTGCGCGGCCGCTCCTGCAACACACTCCTGCCATTCAAATTACAAGCAGTGGTGCAGCAAATTTGATAGGTCCAAAAGACCTGGGATCATGCCTGATACTGACACATACAACGGCGACTCAGGTGAAGCCGAACGCGCTGTACAAGTTTCGCGAACTTAACCAGGGAGGACCAGCATTTTGGAGGCGTGCGATGGACTACGCGGGAGAACCACCACCAGAGGAACAAATGAGCACACAAAAAGAACACCACCACCAAAAGGTCGGCTCACAAAGGGCGACGCCCTTAAGCAGAGGCCAAGGTGAAGCCGAACGCGCTCCACACTGCGATGCACAAGTTTCGCGAACTTAACCAGGGAGGACCAGCATTTTGGAGGCGTGCGATGGACTACGCGGGAGAACCACCACCAGAGGAACAAATGAGCACACAAAAAGAACACCACCACCAAAAGGTCGGCTCACAAAGGGCGAAGCCCTCAAGCAGGAGTCACATTCAGGTCAAGCACAAGCGCAAGGACATTTGGTAGAAACGCATGCACCGCCGCCCATAAAATCAAGAAAGAGCTCTCAATCTGTTAGTCCAAGATCTGCGACTCAAGGACAACCTTCATTGTCAGGCCACGGAAAGCTTCTCAGGAAGCGCAGCCACTGTTTTTTGCAAGGAAGCACATGTTCCGCTTCAAGTGGTCACAAGAGGCGGCGTTGACTGAAATCAACGGCAAAGACAGGAAGTGCCCGCGGCGATTCTGTCGCGGCGCATCAAGGCAAAGCATCCCAAGCAAAAGCGCTCTTCTCCGAGCACATTGCATGAAGCGCATGTTGGCTTCAACTAGCGCCTCTGCGATTTTATATCGCAGTCAGCACCTCAGAAAAAGAGATCTGGATTCTACTGCTTCATCGGTTGCCTGCTCATCAGCCACAATAGGTCAGTCATGCCTAACTTGCCTGCACGAGCAAGCAATCGCTTTCGGCGTCGTGCCTGCCGCGCGACTTCATACCCGATGCTTGGCTTACAACAACACATCGACGCACGCACAAAAGAAAAACCAATAACCGCGCGAAAGCTTTTGAGAAGGCTAGATTTTATGTGCCCCGAGCCTCGTTTCGCAGCGATTTCGTGCATTGCTTTAAGGCAGTTTTCAACCGGCTTCGCTCGCTACGAAGGCATGACATGGAATCCTCGACCTTCGCCGCGCCCCCGGGAACCTGAGCCATATCGTGGTCACCCGTATCTGCATCTAAGGGGCCGTCGCTTTCCTGGTCGTTGCCCTGCGTCTCCTCTTCTGCAGCGATTATTGGCTGATCGGCAATGTTCACATGCAGATTCACTCCGGCGCCATGGGCTTGCCTAGCGTCATTCTGCATGTCGAAATCATTCAACACACACATAGGCGTCCCCTCACTCAGGCTTTTCTGGATATCAGTTCCCTGGGCAGAGGCCTCTTGCGCTGCCATTGCAGCCATGGCGCGCTTCACAGGCGCAGCTAAGGCAACAGCTACAAAAGATGGCTAACGCAGCAACAACTACAGCGGATGGCTGGGTGGGCTGGTGATTTCAAGAACATGTTTTGTGGCAAACCTCAATCAAGTATGCGGTCAGTAGCAAGAGCTACTTGTTGACCACTAGGTCTAGCGTTATAGGGTCAGCTGCAATATGAGAGGCTAAACCATAGGAGTGCCGCAACTTCATGCCCAGTCGATAACGCCAACGCCTTCATAACACAAAAGCAAACATGTCAAGTCTACATCTTGGCCGGTAAACGCAAGGATGAGCTTTGCAGGTCATGTGACAATGGGGACAGCGATAAGGAACACTACCGGCCCGGTAGGTGCCCAAACGCTGGCACTAAGACCCTGCTACCACAAACCCTAGTATGAACTTGGAACCCCGGTTGTCATTTTTTTCAAACCAATAAACATCCGCGTGCGCGACCCCAAAAACAAGGCTCGAACACGTACTCCCGGCCGGCTTCGCCAACATGAAGCCTGATAGTACGGTGGTCCTTTTCTCACGATTTCTTCCTATTCCCTGAATAGTAAGCTGTAAGCATACTCCATGCGCCGATTTCGTGGCCAAATCCAGGAACAAGCAAGCTCCGTTGGCGGCGCTGGCAAGCAGCTCAATCTCTCCAATTGCAGCATGTGCTCACGAAAGGCTTTGGCTAATTGGCTTTCCTCGCCGTAAGCACCCACAGCGGCGAACGCGTGGCTCCAAGAACGGGCCGACCAAAAGTCAACGCCTGCTCTTCCCAGCATGCGGGCCCAAGCAACAAGCGGCACCTGCCCTCCTTCTGCTGCTTCGCGCAATAACCTATACTCACGAGCCAGCCACGCCTTGACGGACTGAAGCCACAAAGGTCAAGAGGCTGGCATAGCCACGACAGCCCTGCCGGAATATATAGCGCGTGAAGCTGCAGTCTTCGACAGGCTTCCATAATATCCCTGCCCAAATGGGGCGGTGCACAATCTATGATGAAAACTGGGTAATATGTGCCTCGCCATGGTTGTAAAGCTTGCGATAAAAGTTCCAGAAGTCGCAGAAAACTTCCAGCAGTTTGCCAAGCTGTACTTTCTACCCAAAAGTGCACATTCTCAAACATGTGTACGTTGTCCCAATCCTCCGACTGGAGTTGTTGTAGAAGTTTGCGGGAAAAGAGATGTTTATTTGCTTTGATCACCTGGGGTAAAGAAGGCTGCACTCTATCTTCGCTACAAACAAGGCCCATATATGTCACAGCGGCACGGCGAGCTGACTTGCGATTCGCTGCTCGAGGTGCAAACTGGTGCCAATGACGGCGTTTAACCACCAGCCCAGGCCCGATACGCGGGCAAACTTGCACGGCCGTCTCATCCATGTTAAGCCACAGAATTGGAGTTGTCCCGGCCCGAGCGCGAGCATAAGACAAAGACTGCCAAAAAACATAAACCTGGGATGTGCGCGAATACACGCAACTGCGCGGTCTCCTTTTTGATACCCTAAAAAGGACTCCCAAAGTAACGACTTACAAGCAAAAGGTGCCTTTTTTGGAACCGTTTTCAAGGCAAAAAAAGGAGCCGCAGCTTTAGCTAAAACCAAGCCTTCTCCTGCACAGCTTCCTGTGACAAATCCTCATGCGCGGGCAATGTCTTCCGCGCTACGCCCCAGCGAGCTCGCCATCTCCGCGCCCACTGCCTGGCTGTTTTCTGTTTGGGTACCTCGCGTGCACCGCTAGCCATCAGGTCAGAAAAGGTTTCGTACGCCCACGTAGCAGGAGGAGCCACGCCATGCCGGTAATTCAAAATCTTCGTTTGAACGGCAACAGCAGATTCGGCGCAATATCTGTTCGCCGCAACCACGGCACGAGCATTTGGAGCCATAGCCACAGGGCCAGAATTTGTCAGAAAGTCCCGCACAGTAGCAGCTGTTGGGTACCCAGAGCTACCCGGATCGTGGCAGGAAGTCAAGCGTTGAGCCAAACCAGTAGCTAGGTCCACTGAAGCTGTCAGGTTGTGAACGGCATGTACCGCTTGCTGCCCCTGCTTGCCTAAGCCCAGGTTCTGCTTCTGCGCGATACCGCGACGAAGCCGCTGTTGTTCTGCACGAAGCGCCCTCCGATTCTGGGCCAATAGCTTTTGCAATCTCTGTTGCTCCCCAGTTGCAGATGGGCCATCCATGTTTGCAACATACGGACGCCCATGGCCATGAAACAAAAGCACACTAATTACCGCTGGCTCAGGTAACGTCTGCAGATACCTCAAGCAAACGAACCCCAGAACTATCACCCCTTTGAATTCGGTTGCGCACATGCTCATCCACCCAATGTATCAGATTACTTCTCATAATCACACTCCCGCACAAAACAAGGGTTTTCGCCACTCCCTGCACCATTTTACGTAATCCCCCTTTGGAGAAAATAAGGTTACACTTTAGCCCGCCGTCGAACATCCACTGATGAAGATTTAGGACAGGCCTAAAACAAGTGGTTAATTCAGAGCCAAAAAAACAGTGCCCAAAAGCGGACCCATCTTCCTTCACCACGTACACCTGGCCCTCAACCCTGCGAAGCCGTCGGCGTAACTCAAAAAGGGGCCTGCTTTTGAAGCCTGCTTGGCGGGTCGGCGGTGCTGCAGCCCACAGTGGCTGGCAAGTCTGGCAGTAGCCCAAAAAGTTCGGCCCGGCTGGGCGACCACAAGCGCAAACACAACATGTCTGGTCATGCTGGCCCTAGGCCAAGTTCGAATTCTTTTTCATCAAGTGGCACGCAGCGCATCTGCAACGGGCAAGTTATCTGCCCACAGAGGAGAGTCTACTGGCACAAGAATGCTGTTAGCAGGCAACCACTCGTCTGCGGTTGCATCCCATGTGTTAGTGCTGATTATGAGGGGAACACCGTAAAGCCACACCTCATACGCGTGCTCTTGACATTGGCTTTGCGCCAGCAGGATACTGACTGTGCCTGCCTGAAACAACTGCTTGTTGGCCAAGATGAGCGTATGATCGGCCTCGTCGAACACGATCGCTTTGTGTTTGGATCGAGAGAACGATTTTAAGTTTGGTTGCTTGACGCCTGACACGATACAACCAGCGTTCTTGCCGCGCCGAAGAGTTGTCGAGCGAATTGTGTCTTTCCATACCGGCTTGCGCCGTGGAGAACAAGGAATGGGAATCTTGTTGCAGAGCCAAAGCCATCTTGGAATAAGCGCAGCCATGTAGATACTGCTGGGATAATTCTGGAAGGCTTCAATAGATGTTGCATGGCAGCTTCCAAGTTTTGGCGGCAAGCAGTTTCTTGCTCTTGCCGCACCCTGTCGGCATTATACTCGATCTCGTTGATCATTTGACGCAAACCGCGCCCTCTGGCTCGAGTTAACTCGCTCTTGGCTGCCTGTTGGGGGTCACAGGCTGCTACAAAAAGAGCGGCCGCAAGTTATGTTTTAGGGCGTGTAGGAAAATGTCGATTTTCAAGAAAAGAGATGCCGATTGCCAATCTGGACATTCATTGCAATTCGACGCCCAGCCCAAACATTGAGCGTGTGGCAAAAAAACAACCACATGCTAAACCCCGGCGAAACACAACACAGAGTTCCCTGCGCAAGAAAGTCCGATCCCCACCAAGCCTCGTCCGTCAGTTTGTACATGCGCCATAAACCAAAGATCGTGTTCATCTCGACAGGAAAGTCAGTGAAAGCGGCGTAGTTGCATGCCTGGTAAACTCTCCCACGTTTAGGTGCTTGGGTATAATAGTGAGCGCCGTCCAGCGCTCGTATTAAGTGACGCCCGCGCCCATTTGTACCTTTCGGCACTGGCGTCGACCCCTGGAAGGCCCAAGCTGCAAGTCTCCCCAAGCGATGATTCCGGCCAGGATCAGACACTGCCAAGTGAAAGTGAAGCAGGTTAGCAGAGTGCTTCCGTTTCAGACTTATCTCAGCGCAGCACGACCACCGAGGCCAGCCTTGCTGCCCAACAACACTTGTCATTTGCCGCTGGAAATCAATCCAAAGCTGGGCATAGAATGGTGATGACTGCACAAGCCGCACTAAAACAGGCTCCGGTAGATCCCGTGATTGCATAATATGCTGAATATCTGGGTTTTGCCAGCCCCATTTGCCGTTCCATGTAAATAGGAACCCGTGGAGACGTAGATCCGCGGATTGGCCGTCTTCAGGCACGCTCCCACTTCCACACGCAGCCGTCTGCGGGGGCGACTTGCACAGCACGAGGGCAGTCGGAAACAAGTCTTCCTTTGAAGGCACGAGCGGTGCGTCAAATCGTTCGGGAAAAAGGGCATGCGCAAACCAATACGCCTTCTGCGCCGACGTCTGCCGAGTAAAGCAGAAGCGTAGTTTGCTCATAGCATCCCTATAACTGATAGTTTTCAATTGCGGATACTCCTTCAAAACCCTTTGGCACCACTTGTCACGCAGTGAAGCACGCTCACGGGCATTCAGAGCATGAATTGCTCTCTCAACCTTAGTGCAAAAAAGGCCTTCGACAAAGTGGCGTAATAAAGCCCAGAAAGCATATATATATACACACAGCTTATAAAGACATGCGAAGGCCAAAGCACGTCCTCTGGCAAAGGTAAAGGCAAACGTCCGGAAGACGATGTAGTTGCCGGCGCAGCATCTACTTTAGCTTGCCTCAACACTAGAAAAACTTCTATTCATTCTTTATTATTATTTTCATAAATGCAATAAAAACCACCCCTTGGTTTATAATTGTTCTAAAAAGCTCAATTAAAATTACACTAAAACAAATAATAACCGACATATACACAGCCCTTTTCAAACGCAATCAAGCCATCAATAACAACAAGTCTATTCCGCTTTCGTGCGGTTAAATCTGTTTTACACGTTCTTACTACGTATGTTCCTCCCTACTTTCACCCCAACCTTTCTTTCTGCCTCCCTCCCTTCCTCCGCTTTCGCTCCCCGTTCCTTCTCCCATCTTTCCTCTCTTTCCCTTCCTCCCATCCTTCCTTCCTTCCTCCCTCTCTCCCTTCCTCCCTTTCTTCCCTTCGCCTCCTTTCCTCCTCCTTCGCTCCTTCCATCTCTCCTTCCATCCTAGCTTCCTTCCGTCCTTCCTTCCTTCCTTGATTCGTTTCTTCCTCCCTAGCTCTTTCCTCCTTCCCTCCTTTCCTCCTGTCGTCCCCTCCTTCCTTCTCCCATCCTCCAATCCTCCCTTCCACCCTTCCTCTTCTCCTCCCGTCCTTCCTTCTTTCCTTCCTTCCTTCCTTTCCCTCCTTCCTTCCTTCCTTTCCTCCTCTCTCCCTCCCTCCCTCCCTCCCTCCTTCCTCCCTCCCTCCTTCCTCCCTCCCTCCCTCCCTCCCTTCCCTCCTCCCCTCCTCCCCTCCTCCCTTCCTCCCTTCCTCCCTTCCTCCCCTCTTCCTCTCCCCCTCCCCTCCTCCCTCCCTCCCTCCCTCCCTCCCTTCCTCCCTTCCTCCCTTCCTCCCTCCTTCACTTCCTTCTCTCCTTCCTTCCTTTTCCTCCTCCCTTCCTCCCCTGTTCCTCTTCTCCACCTCCTCCCTCCTCGCATTCTCACTTCTTCATAAGTGAACGGTTTTGGGGTTTTGCTGTTTGCCTTTTTGGGTTAACGCGATGGTTCGAAAACCATTCGACTGTTTTATAACATATCTCCAAGAAAAATTCTGGATTTACAAACTGCTTGATATGGGGACACTCCGAAAAGAAACGCTTGTTGGTCAAGCAGCCAATCGATTCGCAACCGTTTCCGTGAAGGCGCAGTCTCAGCACTGTCAAAGAACTGATACAAAGCCAGGTCTAATTCATCTTCTAGATCGCCATGAATGCGTTCGTCCATGGCAGGATGATCGCTATGAATGCGTTCGTCCGGTCTTTTCCTCTCTTTTGGGGTGGGTTTGTCTTTATAATGTGTCCCCAAAGAATTGGAACTTTCTAAAAGTTCTCCTATAAAACCAATTCTCCTGCCATCAAAGGCATATCAAAAAGAAATCAGCTCCTGCAACATCTTCTGAGGGCACCATGTGGCACAATGATTTTAGCTTTCAGGCCGGTTGGAAAACCAACAGCCTGTCGCACTGCAAAGCTTTGGCAAAGCTACAGCTTGCTCTTGCTGCTCTTTAGCCCCGACATCTTCCTGCGCATGCTTCTGTCAGCTTACGCAAGACCTCAAATAGCTGCCGTGGATGCTTTGTGAGGGCCTGCTGCCTCCGATGGTCAATCAAGCAAGCCACGTTCCTTCTTTGGGCCGGTGTTTTGTATGCTCGTCTTTTTTTTGATGCGCCCCCCCCCCCCAGAATTGGAGGGGTCCGAAAACTCCGTTTATAAGTCAATCAATCCCCAAACAGGCGAAAGAAAAATACAAGGGGTTCGCTTCAAGTGAGCCCTTGGCACTCAGTTCTCACCATCTTCAATAAGCACGGAGTCGCGCAACTATGTTGATGCAGTGGATAACATGCTGCGCTTGCGCGTGTGCCTGCTCATCTAAAGACATTATGTGAGGCTTTGGGCCTGGGATGCTGAAACATATGCGCGGCTTGCTGCGGATTCACAGCTATTGCTTTCGTTTGCAAGCGCCTTAACAAGAACCAACGACGAAGCACGATGCGCGGATTCTCAGCGGATGCATAAAAACTACTTCGGGGTAAGGCCGCGGATTCGAAAAAACACAGGAAAATGAGCGCGGATTCCGATCCGGTATTCGAGAATTATAAAAAAGTAAGAGGGCGCAGCAAAGGCGCGGATTCCAAACAGGCAATCTACGGACACCTTGCATTGTATGGGGGGGGAGGGGGGAAAGGGAGGCCAAAGAGGCTTCGATTCCCAGAATCGCGACGGTCATGGAACGGAACAATGTATAGGATGAACCAAGAGCAAAAACAACGCTCTTCTCTCCTCTTCTTCTCTCTTCTTTTTCTTCTTCTTCACCACCACCAAAAGGTCGGCTCACAAAGGGTGAAGCCCTCAAGCAGAGGCCAAGGTGAGCTGGAAAAAAAACGCATTAAAACTCTTATCCCAGGATGTTTTCATTGCAAATCCAAGCGGCGGTCTTCATAAGAGTGAGGTCCCCCAAAAACATGCCCCTTAAGTGTATGAGGTCTCAGGTGTGTGCACCGCTGCAAATTGTTGCTGGCTGCTGCTGCTGGCTGCTGCTGCTGCTGCTGGCTGCTGCTGGCTGCTGCTGCTGCTGCTGCTGGCTGCTGCTGCGGCTGCTGCTGCTGGCTGCTGCTGGCTGCTGCTGCTGCTGCTGCTGGCTGCTGCTGCTGCTGCTGGCTGCTGCTGGCTGCTGCTGCTGGCTGCTGCGGCTGCTGCTGGCTGCTGCTGCTGCGGCTGCTGCTGCTGGCTGCTGCTGCTGCTGCTGGCTGCTGCAACTCATTGCTGGGATCTGCAGAAACAAAGAAAATGCAAACTACAGACATGGGCCACTCCTGATCCAAGGCATCTACGACTTGCGCGCGACTTGCGCGCGACTTGCGCGCGACTTGCGCGAAAATTTAGCAATCTTCCGGATTCTTTCGACCATGCGGATGATGATGATGATGATGATGATGATGAATCATCACTGCGTCACTTGCGCTTCACTTGCGCTTTACTTGCGCGGCCCCATGTTTGACTTGCGCGGCCGCTCCTGCAACACACTCCTGCCATTCAAATTACAAGCAGTGGTGCAGCTAATTTGATAGGTCCAAAAGACCTGGGATCATGCCTGATACTGACACATACAACGGCAACTCAGGTGAAGCCGAACGCGCTGTACAAGTTTCGCGAACTTAACCAGGGAGGACCAGCATTTTGGAGGCGTGCGATGGACTACGCGGGAGAACCACCACCAGAGGAACAAATGAGCACACAAAAAGAACACCACCACCAAAAGGTCGGCTCACAAAGGGCGACGCCCTAAAGCAGAGGCCAAGGTGAAGCCGAACGCGCTCCACACTGCGATGCACAAGTTTCGCGA
>CAUJNA010000891.1:984634-1022421 GCA_963377175.1 Effrenium voratum | reverse complement strand
ACATTACATACATACATACATTACATTACATACATACATACATACATACATTACATTACATTACATTACATTACATTACATTACATTACATTACATTACATTACATACATACATACATACATACATACATACATACACACACACACACACATACATGCATGCATGCATACATACAAACATACAAACATGCATACATGCATACATACATGCATACATACATACATACATACATGCATACATGCATACATGCATACATACGTACATACATACACGATTTTTTGTGCTGACATTTGTCCGTCTGAAGAGCTCCCTGACTGCAAACTGGGGTCGGCGGCACTGGGCGGCAGCCCTTAAATAATTTTTAAAAATATTATCTAAACCAAACCAATTTAAATAATAATATAAATACTATTTTAAAATATCATGTATCTTATTATATAATATTATCGTATTTTTACGAAATTTGTAATCAAATATTCTAATTTAAATCCATACCTTTATTACCAATTCAAGAATAATTGTTAATAATTTAAATCATTATTTAATATTAATTTAAACTTAATATAACCATTATTTACAGATTTCGAATTAATCATAAGTCATAGCTCGAATAAAATCAAATATGAATCGTGATTTGAATTGTTTCGTGAAAAGATAATTTCGAATTTGTCCTAAATATCCGGAGTTTACGCTCTAAATGGGGACATAATAGAGGTGTGGAGGTGCATGGGTGCAAGATCCAGGGGCTTGGGCATCTATGCCATCTTATGCTCTTGATTTTCAATATTTTCACTTGTATTGAGCATAAAGCGACATGATTACGTAGGCCAATGCGGCGATCAGCTCACTCAAGATAAATCAAGACACACGCCGATATACCTCACATTCCAGCTGTCCAAACCACCAATTGTATTCAACACATAGATTGGCTCGAAGACTAACAAGAGATACTAACACGACCGCGTGCTGCATTCGTCGTCCCACCCCCCCCCCCCCCCGGGACATCGTTTGGTTCGTCGGGCTTGGGGGGTTCCACCTAAAAGAAGGGGTTGGAGGCCCGAATCCCCCTGCCGGCTCTCTGCCGGGGTCTTCCGCAACTTTTTGCCGAAAACTTTTAAAAACTCCGTGCTTTTCGACCGCCTTTTCGCGAACACGTTGAACACTACCGTGTTTGTTCAGTATTTTTGGTGGGCGCAACCGTGGGACTTGGCCTCCTTCGGGCTGAAAAAACCGTGTTTTTTGGCATCCCTCTGGCGAAGTCGTTGAAATGACGGGACGTGGGAAGTGAAGAGGAAACGAACGGGAAATGAAGCTGCAATGAAGGGGAAATGAAAAAAGGAAATGAAGGGACTGAAGGGGGACTGACGGGGAAATTCGGGGGACATGCATGGAATTGAAGGGACATGAAGCGGAAATGACGGTGAAGTGTAAGGACAATGCAAGAACATGCAGGGGGCAGGCAGCGGACATGACAGGAAATCAAGGGGAAATGCGAAGGGGAACTGAAAGGGAAATGAAGGGGACAGGAGCAAGAAATGAAGGTGGAATGGAGGGGAAATGAAGGGAAATGAAAGACAGAAGGGGAAATGAAGGGGACATGAATGGGCAATGAAGCCGAAATTAGAGGGGCCGTGAAGAGGACATGATACATGAAGAGGAATGAAGGGACATGAAGTGGACATCAAGGGGAATCGCATGGATTTGAATGGGAACTCGAGCGACAATAAAGCCGCGGCTTAACGCAGGGGAGCTTAGAAGGACACGCAGGGTGCAATGTCGGCGGACTGAGCCGGAGGCTCCAACGTTTAGCACGAGTTTTGCGCCTCTTTCGGACAATCAGAGCCATTGCTACGACCCGTCTTCTTCGATCTACTAGCTACACCACTGTCAGTGAGAGGGTGGGGGCCCTTCCGGTCAACCTTGGTAAACAAAGGCAAATAAGTGATGCGAATCCAAGCCACCAGTCAACACCCGCAGCCCTTCAAAGAGCGCTTCTGCGGCTCACTCGGTTCGCGAACTCCTGTCGAAAGGAATCTCGAGCCCATTTCTAACAAGTACATGCAACGAATGGAAGAGATGCGGTAACTCCCAACGGCAAGTCAGCCAAGCCAGTTAAAGCACATGGGGAACCCGGCAGACAGGTCTGTCAGAAACCCTACCAGACCCCTGCACAACGATTGGGAGCTAAATAAGCGTCACTGAGGCGAACTAGTTTGCCATCTTTGCAAGTCCTGAGCTTTTATACGTACAGTGGTGCACGGCCCATTCCAAACTCAGGCTTTGAGCCCCATTTTGTTTGTTATGAGGCCTCAATTGTGGAAATGTATTCCAAAGCTTGCTCCGGGAACGAGGACATAGTAAAACACCCGCAGTGCTCTCAAAGGAGCTCGAAACATGACGCGGGCGGCGCATGTCTGAACAAGCGAAGTACTTCTCAAGCACCCTAGCTGAATCTTATCTGCAGAGTGGAAATGCCGAACCATCCACAAGCTTTACCACCGACCACGTTCCCATATTTTCCCAACAAGAACCTGATCGGACTTGTCATGTACTGTGATCCCAAGTTCTATGGCCCCGAAGCACAAGACATATTTCACCTCAAAAGTGGCTGGAGATGAATCCCCGGAATGATGCCCAAGGGTCCAACCTCCCGTCCTGGCGCAGCTCAGAGGGCAACGTCCGAGGGTCCAGACAAAGACGGACCTATGGCTGCGAAAAGAGGGGCGATTCATTCCTTTCAGTGGGCCTAGAATCAGCTCAGATTTCAGCTCAGATTCACTCGGATTTCTTGCCCTGTGCGTGGCATTCGTCACCTGTCAGGCCTGACTTCGATCAGCGGTTGCTATTTCTGGAACCCCACTGATCCACAGTGTCTCGCAATCCCGCATAAACATAAGTCGAACACCCGCAAAACACCAATGAGTTGAGAGCCGATTTCGTTCGCGCCTGGTCCGGCAAGGAATTGGCCATTGCCAGTGCTTCATCTTCAAAAGTGGCCAGGAGGAAGAGGATAGATCGCACCTGGAGCCCAGACCGTGGATTGTCTTGTTCTTCTGAACTGGAATAGTTACGCCATCTAACATCTGCATTGAGCTGTCGATGACCAAGAAAAAGGAAGATTTGATCATGGCGCATTTGGTTGTGTCTTAATTGAGGGCACTGTGTTTGGGTGGATTTGTGTGATTCCCCTGCAAGCGTGGCCGTGAATCCGGATCATCTAGTAGATGTGGGGTGAATGCCTTCCCCTGACAATTTCCTGCAACTGCAAACCCTGGCCAACGGATGTGTACAAGGCACGAGGGTTTGTCCAGGTCTCTAGTCACTCATTGACTCAATTAGCTGCCAACAGGCCCCTGACCACGAACAACAATATCAATGTAAACCCGGGTGTCGCGCTCCTTTAGCCGGGGGCGATACACAATCATCATAGCTGTGGTGGTCACGGCAGTATTGCTTCTCCCCTTCAATTCACTGGCCTGAACTGAGGCCAGGGGAACTCACTGGCCTCAATCCATGTTGCTGAATCCGTCCATTTTTCCATTCGTGGATCCAACATCGAAGATCAAGGAAGCAATCAGCACCCAGGATCAATCACTTCCTGGTAGATTCACAGGCGGTGTCGCTTTTGGGTGGTCACATTTGGAGGCTCGTGCCCCAGCAACTGGGCCAAAGCATCCAGCCTCCTCCTCCGCCTCGCCCTTGGCGCCCAGGGCTTTGGACAATGCCTGCAGCTTGTGGCAGGACGCCCCAAACTACTGCAACGCAGCCGCTAAGGTGCAAGCGCCCCATTTTTGTCGGGAGTGGCTTGAGGAAGTAGACATCATCTTAGAGGAAAACCTGAGTCATCACCCGACGCAACTACTGCGTAGGTTTTGCAAGGAGATTAGATGTGGCTGTGACAAATGGGTGCCTGTCAAAAGTAGGACATTTTTTGAATAGAGGATGTCCGAGCAGGGTTCCCATTTTGTTTGAATACCGCCATATGCAACTCTCATGCGCCAAGCATTGTTTCTAAGACAGTTTGGGCTGGCAACCGCTGTCATGCCTTGCTCTCCGCTTAGGCAGACTGTGTTGAGACACTGCCCGAAGGCCCATCTCCAGGATTGAAGTAGTCTTCCCAGGCTTCCCTAGGTTTGAATGCTAAAAACTGAGTCAACGAACGCTCTGAAGCAGTCCCAGGACGATTGCTACAATTGTTGCACGATTGGGGGGCTTCAAGGGCCATGTCAAATAGACATCTCGACTCATTTCAGCCGATACGAGCCTGACCAAACCGCAAGCAAATAATACAGCATCGCTTGGTCAAAAACAAGCTGACTGAACTATCCGAGACATAACGTTCCGGGGTAATATTGTTCGCCATTGCAAGCACTACACCACGCAAGGTGCCCCTATCAATGGACAAACTCTCAAACCAGCGCCAGAGATCCTGACACAGTTGGATTTCAGTTCCAGCCTGTGCCGTGAGCCCATAACGCTCGAAGTTGGCATCGGAAAAGGCGAAGACAAAGCGGTCATCTGCCGGGCCGGACTCTGCAACCTGGCACCATGAGCCACCGGCTGAACCTCTTGTAAAACTGCTTGCTTTGGCAAGGGGGCATTGGTCTAAACACACTGCTTTGTCAGTAGAACCCTTTCGGTCTTGAAGGTTTGTGGCAACTGCAGGCTGGCCTGGATACATCGCTATCTGCAGCAGCAGTTGTGAGCGGTGCTTGATGTACTTGAAGTAAAAGTGGAAACAGAAGAAGCACTAGAAGTAGTGGTGGTGGTGGTGGTGGTGGTGGTGGTGGTGGTAGTGGTGGTGGGGGTAGGGGTGGTGGTGGTAGGGGTGGTAGTGGTGGTAGTTTTGGTAGTTGTGGTAGTGTTGGTAGTGTTGGTCGTGGTGGTGGCGGTAGTAGTGGTAGCAGTAGTAGCAGTAGGCAGTAGTAGAAGAAGTAGTCGTAGTAGTAATAGTAGTAGTAGGAGTAGGAGTGGGAGTGAGAGTTGGGAGTAGGAGTAGGGGTAGGACTAGGAGTACGAGTAGTAGGAGTAGTAGTAGTAGTAGTAGTAGTAGTACTAGGAGGAGTAGGAGTAGTAGCAGCAGTAGTAGCAGTAGCAGTAGCAGTTAGCGATAGTAGTAGCGGTAGTAGTAGTAGTAGTAGTAGTAGTAGTAGTAGTAGTAGTAGTAGAAGTAGTAATAATAGTAGTAGTAGTAGTAGTAGTGGTAGTAGTAGTTGTAGTAGGAGTAGTAGTAGTAGTAGTAGTAGTAGTAGTAGTAGTAGTAGTAGTAGTAGTAGTAGTAGGAGTAGTAGTAGTAGTAGTAGTAGAAGTAGCAGTTAGCCGTAGTAGTAGCAGTAATAGCACTAGCAGTAGCAGTTAGCGATAGTAGTAGCAGTAGTAGCAGTAGCAGTAGTAGCAGTAGCAGTTAGCGATAGTGGTAGCTGTACTAGTTCGTAGTAGTTAGTCAGCTAGTTAGTTAGTAGTCAGTTCCCCGCATGGCGGTCTTACTTTTACTGTCTCGTCGTCCACGCCGCCGCCTCGCCGCCGCTCATTCCACTCACCCACCAACCCGCCCACCCACCTGCCACTCACTCGCTCGCTCACTCACTCACGCTTCATTGCGTGACAGGCGCAGTACTTTAGACTGGTTGGCTTGGAGTCTGTTTGCGTGGCAGGTGCAGCATTTTGGAGATGTTGGGGATTGATTGCGTGTCAGGCGCAGTACTTTAAACTGGTTGGTTCAGAGCGTGCAACATCTTTTGGATCCTTTACATGAGAACATTGATGCAAAGCGATACCCAAGAAAGGCACCTCCATACATAAGCTTGTTTTCCCACTAGTCAGCTTGGTGAAGACTTCCCTGAAAAATACAATGCACCCCAGAAGGATGGTCCTCCCAAACAGGGTTCCTCCACAGACGGGTTGTTCTGGGGCTGCATGTCGCTTTTAAGGCAGAAAATTTGGTTCTGTGGCCGGATGAAAAGTGGGCACAGCGATCGCTCAATGGTTGGCGACCTGGGGGTCGGACCTGTACGCCTTTAAAGGCAAGACAGAAACGACACCAACCCAGTCCCAGAAAGGAACCCTTCATAATTGATTTTTGGACAGCAGCCTCCCATCTGGCCAACTGTTCAGGAACAACGCAGCTCATTGAGACAATGCGCTAGCAGCACTTTTTTGGTTGAGTGTGCGAGTGTGTGCATGAAGGCATTTTTTCTGTGCAACCAATCAACTTCCGGCAATCCATACTCCCTTGTCGCGCCTGAAATGACAGCTTGACTGCAATCGCTATAAGGGCCCAACTCAACATGGTGTTGTGAACCAAAAAGAGGAGGTCAACACGAAGTATCCGCCAGGCCATGGTCGGAAGATCAAGTTTGACTAAAGCTCCTGTCGCTTGCGTCATAAAACAAGTGTAAGTGTATTGCATCCCACGTCTACACCAAAGGGCTCTATTGGATAGCTCTCTTAGATGTGTACATAACTGGGTTCAGCAAAAATGAGACACACATGTTCTGAAGGAAGTTCGGCCAATGCGGACACCCCCTCGGGATCTGGTTCTGAGGTCTTGCCTCTCGTTTTTGTTCAGGGTTCACCTCCCACCCGCCCTGGCCTTGCGCCGCGCTTGTTCAAGCGCCTCTAAGGTGTTGTCTCCGGAGCTGCAGTACCTGGCAAAGCGAGAGGTGAGTACTGTCAGTTGCCCAAAGGACCCAGAAATAAAAGGATAACCTTTTGGGGCCATGGCAAAAAACGGACCAAGAGGGGAAAACCAAAAGGTCAAAAGGTTGATTCGCTTTGGGCAAGTGAGTACTCTGTATCTCTGGCAAAGAACACCGCTGAAGCGGGAACTCTTACGTAATTATGGTCATATCACGGGGACCAAAAGTCACAAAGATGCTCAGATTCGTAGTCACTTTGGGTCACACGAACTTCTCCAATCACTCGGTATCTGTCAAAAGCAATATGCCCCCAGATGGTTGGTGTCATGCTGGCTTTCTTGCAAGCTCGCCTCAAATAGGATCTTGAATTTGAATAAATTTGACACTCTGCGAAGCACTGGGCAAGCTGTTCAAAGTCCGCTTTGCAGTGCAGTTCTCCTTTGAGTCAACCAGATCTCAACGCCTGCAGACACCAAGGCCTGATGCCCTAATCCACATCCCCGCAGCCTGGATTGAGCAGTTCGTGCTTTTTCTTTTTCCCCCACCAAGATCTGATCTCCGACCACTGCCCATGCTAGTATATCAACATGGCGAGTCCTATGCACAGCAGGTGGCAGGCAACAACTTGTAGGCAAAGGACTGTTGCAAGTCAGGATCTCCTGTAGTCTCAGGTTTTGGGACAAAGTGTGCGGATACCTCCCCCCCAAAAAAAACACAAAATGGCGCACTGGGAGCTGGCCGCTAACTTGGACACCTGAAGCCGTACATTGTGAACCATGCAGGCACGCGACAGAAAGCTCACCCTGGACAAACCGGGGATGTTATTGCTTCATAAGAAGCACATTGCTGCTCTTTAACAGGGGGACTATGATCACCAATTTCAATCGCGAGGTCATAAAGTCATCACTGAAGAGTCAGGACAAGATGGACCCACACTTGAACTAGAGACACAAACGTACACGAATGCGCAGCTGATCGACCTCAGCACAGGGACATAACCTGTGAGCGACTGATTATTGAGGGCTCGGGCTGCTCTCTTGCTCGGATTTCATTGACAGATGTAAGCGTGCCTCAAACGCAGGGATTCCGGCTGTTTGCATGTCAGCAGGAACAACAGACCTAAGCATCCAGGAATTCCAACCGACAGTGGAGCTTATGGGCTCTGCACTGGAGCCAAAGCGAAGGGTGACATCAAAACAGCGTGAGGCAATGCAAGACACGCACTTCACCTTAGACAAGACCATGCTCTCGAGTTACTTTGAGCATAAGCGTGTACCTGAGTAGTTCTGATTGGGAAGGCTGTCAGCCTCGGTACTTTTGGAGACGCCTTTGAAAGCGGCACACAATTGTAACAAGGCCCAAAGCGCGATTCTATACATTTGACAGCCCCAACTGCGCAGATGTCACAAAAAACATGCTTTTGGGACGATTCGCTTGCCTTCCTTCCTGAAATGGGTTTTTTAAGTCCTCATGGAGAACGAATGTCAATGAATCCCATAGTTCGGTCAAGGCACAAACCACTGATGGTTCTCTTGCACAGCCTTGGGGCGTTTCAAACCTATCTGGGGCCTCCAGGTTTCGCAGAGACATCAAGCGATTTCGTAGCCAACGGAACAATTCCGGTTTGGCCCTCCGGCCACTGCGAGGCGGCTCTTCTCGTCTGCTGGGGGGTGGCCGAAAGCTACCAGCTCCTGCGGGACCAATCAGGGCTTTGGACAAAAGTCAGCGGGTGCCTGGCCCCATCGGCATCCCAGGATTTTCAAGGCGCTTTGACCGTGGCGTACATTGGCATGACGTTTATTCTGACAATCAGGGCCTTGATTTCGGCGCGCCCCATCTATTCCCCATGATCTGAAGTTTTCTTGTTGGACAGCATTTACTTGGTTGCATTTCCGTCCACCAACCATTGTTCAGAGGTTCCAGCGGTTAAGCAATATCAAATGAAGTCAATTACAAAACGCTTCCGTCGCGCAACTAATTGAGCTGCAGTTTCTTTGGGAATTAAATTCATTGCGTGCAAAGCGTGCAAAAGCTAAGAATGAGCAAGAACAGATGGAGAAAACAATGGGAAACGCGAGAACCGGGCAATGGCAGCGGGCAGTAACACTGGCCCAGTCATGATTTCTGAATTCGGCTCGGAGGGCGTGCAAATCACCTCTGTCGCAACGCGTGCTCGGAGCGGCCTCAAACGACGGGCCCAGTGGCATGGCTGCGCGCACTGCTTCGCAGCTTATCCTCCGCGGACTTTCGTGGGTCCCAACTGTGTCAACATATTTGCATGACAGTGCTATTGGACAGACTCAGGCCCATTCCAAGCTCTGATAGCATGGAATTGACTCATGTTGAACACCCAGTGGATTCTGGCGCCTTGGTACGTTATCCGAGAGAGCCTGACAGCAGGATGCCCCGCCAGCAGGCTGTCAGATCGAGCTAGCTCTCGCCGCAGGCGTCGCATATTGTAGATAGCCATCGAACACCTCCCTACAAGTTTATGGCCACTGCCTTCTCAGCCCACTCAAGCAAACAGCTTCGCACATGTTCGATCAACGGGATTGCTCCGCTTCGAATGACGGCTTACGCAGCCTTTGTCGCCCCTCCCCGTGGTAACCGTACGTGTTCAGGCAAGGCAGAGCAAGCGTACCGCAAAAATGCTGGTAACACACATCTGCTTTGCACTCATGAACAACTGTCTCGAGCATGTTCGGCAAACTTGCTCCGGGGCGACTGCGCATGAGCCCCAGCATTGATTGGTCTTGACCGGACCACCGGAAAAACAGGCCCGAACCCCACACTTCCCCACCTCTTGGGCAAGCTTGCATGCGAAAGCAGCACAAAGCAGGCTTGCTGCGCAAATCCGATCAGAACACATATGATCTGCATGCATGAACACCTGTGCTTCTTGCAGTTGGCCCAAATCCCTCCCGCTAATGCAAGGAGCGGCCTAAGACTTCAATCAACAAATCAAAGCGCAATCGCAAGCAAAGCTTGAACATTGTGCGTTTCAGAATTGCAAGCCATGTTTTCATGGTTTTTGAGAGCCGTGGCTGAATTGCGGTTGAAACCAAGCACTTCCAAACACCCGTTTCCAGCTCCTGCAAGGGCGAGTCTCCATCGTGGGCGTAAATGGCATAATCGAAACGAGCCTCCAAGCCTGGCTTGGCATCCGATTCATCCGGCAACGCCGCCCGGTATATGTTTGAGATCAGATTGCGCTGCCGAAACATGTGATGACGCCCTAGTGCTTTCAACAGCCATATCCTCCAATTGCATGCCTCGTCCAATGCCATGGTGCTGGAAAAAACCTCGAACCTACAACCTACTTGCAAACCACTTTCTCCGATGGTTTATTTCTGTGAGCAACGGGAAGCAACTCTGCTCGGCCAAAAACACAACACACACACACATTCACATCGGAAACGCCTGCCAAGCGTGGAGTTTCATGTCGTGAAATCCAACCCATCAGCTTTCAACCGAACAGATCTACAAGGAGGTTTCAGGGCTCTGAAGCTTGCAGCCTAGGTCATATTCATTGGAAGAGCTGGACAGAACGTGAGTGGGTGAATTGGTCCAAAAATCCCATCTTCAATGCCTCCCGCCCAGCTTTCCCTTTCAGGACATGGACAGTAACGAATAGAAGACGAGCGCAAAGAACGAACATCACACCTTGTGACCTTTCAAGAATGCCGACTTCGGAGCAGGACAAGCTAAGTACAACAAGTGGGGAATCAACCCCTAGCACCGCCCACACATCTGCACCAATTCCTATACTTCCCCAATCTGAATTGAAGCATAGAGGGACCTTCACTGTGGGTGTTTTTTTTACCCCTCGCCATAGCGACGAAAGGCTCAAAAATCAGTAACGCAATTTGGGTGAATTATGAGAATTCACCAGCTTGAAATAGGCAACGACGCCCCGACATAGCGAAATCGGTCTGACACCAAATCCGCTTTTGAAGTTGTGGATGCACATTGCCCAAACAGGTAGGTGCTTTGGGTTCACCAGCCCTTCCCTCCCACACACCCGGCTTCCTACATGTCACCCTGTCTGTGGAATCACCAAAAGGAAGCTCATGTCAAAATGGCACAAGGGACACAACACAAACTTGTCCATGTCAGAGGCGCGCGTTAGCGTGTGTATATATATATATATTATATATTGCACATAAGGCCCACTTTCATCATGCCTAGCTTTCACCGACATCTAGTTGGACCCGTCCCTCCCCTCCATCCGCGCTCCGGTGTGGGTGCCTTGCAGCGCCTCCATGATCATTACGGCGGTCTCGCAGCTGCGCCGCAGGCGCCCGTCCGTGCCGTTGAAGCGGTACATCGACCTCGAGGCCAACGGGTCGAGGGGTCGAGGCCGGGGCATTCCCCTGCAGGATCGATGGGATATCTCCTCTGTTGAGACAGGTGTGATCCAAACGCCTGACGTGCCCTCTTGGTTTGTGAGATGTGGCACATCCAGTCAGGGACTCACTTTTTGATTTCCTGGACTCTATACTCTTTGGGAAGACCATGGTACACAAAAAGTTCAGACTTTGACCAGGCCAATCCACTCAAGTGCAAGGGATGGGCGAACTATATCGAGCTCATCTGGTGAACCGAGTCCTATTCATGGTGAAGATTCCTGCTTTCAGACTTTTTTTCTTTCCCAAATGCAAGTGCCAGGCACCCTATCCAAGAGGAAAACTATCTTCGAACAACCGCGCCTGAGAACTTGTATGTGTGTTTGGTAGGGTAGTCACTAAAAGGGGGTTGCTAGATGAGTGCTTTTCAAAAGGAACGCCACAAAACTGTTGCAGTCCTTTTGTTTCCCTTCAAAACTATGCAAGACATCCCCGGGAAGGCCCGATTCTGGCGTCTGCAGCCGTTTCTCTATTGTTTGTTTTTGATGGGACGTCATCTATTTTGAGACGCACCCATTGGATTCCCCATTCATGTGTTGTTGTGTTTAGACTAGTCACTACCCATCCACGACAGTCTGTCAAAAACTCCGCAGATCAAACCCGCCGAGGAGGGAAGGGTCCCAGTGCAATGAAGGGCCCCCTAATCGCGGGTCTTTCTTCTGCGCAAACGGCAGCTGGGTCCCCCACACGAAAAAAGACGAATTTGCAAGGACGTCCTCCCCACTTTTGCCCTGGTTTCCGGTGGCCCACCCACTGAAGAACTTTGACACGCGGATTGTTCGTTTCTGCCGCCCAATGTGCGCTGAGGCGTCGAAGAGGAATAAGGCGCGCTTCGGCCGCATCGGGGGCTCTCCGGGCTGCGGCTCTCGCTCCTTGCGGCGCCTCGGTGTCTTAGGAAACCTCTGACCGAGGCACCAGCTTCTTCATTTTTCAGTGACCTCGATCCATTTTTTGGGCTGCCACGACCCATTTCGAAAAAAACAAAAAAAGTCACTGAATCCTACATGGGCACCAAAGGCAGTTGCTGGTTTGTTAGCTAATCAACCGTGTGTCTACGGGAACACAGGGGCCCAACACGGCAGTTGGGTTTGTATCTCTCCAGGCCGGGGGAATTGGTCCAACCCTTGCGTTTCGTTCTTCTCATGGCCCAATTGTCATTTTGTGGATGTTTTTTGGTCAAATTCGCAACTTTCGGGAGGGCTGGGGTACATCTCGAGTCAAGAGCTGCGAAATGTCGCAGGCATTCAAAGCCACATGAATCCACCTGTTTTCAAACAGATCAAAAAGACACCTGTCCTCAGTGCTCCAAGAAAATCCAATCGGTGCAGGATCATCGTGTGTACCAACCATTCCACCATTTGAAGGAAACACCTTGAAATGCAAACTTCAATGATTCATTTAGGAAAAGGGACATATAAGGACCTGGCACCCAGCATACATTCTAGGGTTGGCCTCACTTGTAAAGTGTGACATGCATCCTAACTCCATTCCAGTGGTCGTAAAAGAGCTGACGCGCCAAGCACATTTCATCTGTCACCAATCATTTGAGAAGAGGGGGAAAGGCTCAGGCCCAGACTGAGAATTATACGAGGGTGCATGACGGCATGCGGTTGGGCTCTGTGTTTCTGCTCGACATCTGGTAGGGCCCTTAGCCTATCTCCAGGCTTTGCCATTGTTGGTCCCCCTTCGCATTTCCCGAAAGCCCACATTCCCGCCGCCAATGGAAGCGACACCTTTCCCAAATCCCTTGGAACAGGCACCCGCGGACCCTCATGGTTCATCTCTGCTCCCTCTCCCGGGGTCTAAAAGGCCTTGAACCACCTCTTCTCAGTTGCCCAGTGACCCGAAAGCTGGACAAAGATCTGGAACCCCTCTTTTGACCAGGCCTCCCGAGCCCGCCAAATAACACGGGAAACACACATTGCGTTTCTATACAAACCCGTCGTTTCTTTTGGGCCTTAAAAATGATAAATCCAATACACACATGACAAAGGGATTCCGACTGCGATCCCAACCTTTCTTTCGCGGGTCCCGAACCCACGGACTCGGCCTGAAGACTGCCGCCTCCCCGGCCAGCGCGTCCACCAGCCGCGTCTCGTCCAGCTCCCCCTCCAAGCCCCGGCGCCAGGTGCCTGAGAGGGCGTTGAATTCGGGGTTTGAGATGGCAGATGGGGTGGACGTAAACACCCAAAATGGCTGTGGGCAAAAAATAGGTGCCCAAAATGAACCCCCCAGGCAAATGGAACCAAGGACTAAAACCTGCGGTCCCCTGGTGGTTTAATTTTGATCCACACGCAAATGATAAAGAATGATAAATACTTGCACATGCTATCCTGACTTAAGCTGGCTTTGAAGTAGCCCACAAGCCCATCCTCGCTATCAAGGCCCTTAGAGTAGCTCTTTCCGACAGAGAAGCACACAGGGAGGCGAAACATAGGTGGCGAGTGCACTTGCATGTTAGGCTACCTGGTGCAGGTTGGGGCAAGGTGCCTCGATTCCGCCCCAAGAATCAAAGAGCCCCTTGAAAACGGACCTGAAAAGGGGCACCACTTACAACAACAGCCTAAAACGGGATCCCAAAAGGGGCCCAGAATCTTGACCAGCATGATGACCACTTCTTGCGTATCAAAAAGATCGCGGGGTGGGGGGAGGGGCAACGATTTGCCTTGCTTCTCGACCTGCTGACCTGAGTTGCTGAAATTGCCGACGCAACAAGCAAGGTCAAACTGTTGCACAAGCTGACCTGAAGGCCCCATCTTTGGAGTTGATCCGTGAGTTTCCCTCCAGCATCACAAACACACACACACACACAAGTGGAGGTGTCTTGGCATTGGGGGAGACATGTCTGGAAACAATTGTCCCAAAATGGGGTCCCTCCCATTTGGGTGCGTATGTAAGCGTCAACCAAGAGAAAGGCCAACCACCTCCTACATCTAGCGATCGGCCAACGATGCGGGGCATCCAAGGTGATTGGCAAATGACTGCAGGCGAGCACCACTGCAGCTTTGCTCATCACGTCATGCTAGTAACATCTTGAACTCAGGTAAGCTTCAAATCACTGCCAGCGACTTGACACAGAGGCGCGCATGCCAGCTTTTTGGAAGAGACACCACCAGAGACCGTGATTGTGCTTCATTGAGTGGACTCTTCTTCAACATACGATCTAAGAACAAGCATTTAGCATGCAGCACCAACCTCACTCCGCATAGCTTTAGATGTAACACATGGACTTTGACTTCACAAGTTGCGTCGGGCCATGCTGGGTGAACGGTGAGTTTGTTTTTAAGCACCCACTTGATGTTGACCTTGGGTAAATGCACCTTGCATATTGTAAAGGACAGGGCAGTCCTGCAAAAAGGAAGGATCCGCAAGAATGAACACCGCACCTAGCAACATTATTTAGCGCCCGCTACAGCAAGTAAACCCTCCATCCAACTTTTTGGTAGGGAACCCCCCCTCGATCCAGCTTTCTTGTGGGTTTTCCTTCAAATCAAGCAGAAAAGGGTAACCTCCAAAACCAACAGAAACACAGACACATACGCACACACACACACAAACAAAACAAACAAACACAAACACGACCACACAAACCCCCATCCACACCCGCACGCGCACTCACACGCTTATGCATGCAGGCACAGGCGCAAGCACAGAAACAGGCGTGGGCAGGCGCCCAGACGTCCGCATGCCTGCACGCCCCCGCGAGCACGCGCAAGCGCACCTACCCACCCACCACACACACACACTCACACACACACACAGACACATCCTTTTGCCAGAGTCCGTCCGGCGTATGCGCGAGCGCGCGCGAACGCGCGCACTCCTTGAACTTTGCCAAGATGCGCTCCCGCTGCCGCGCAGCGGCACCGGCGAGCACCGTGCGCAGCCGCTCGATCTGGCGAATCGCCCGAGTTTGGCCTTGAAGTTGGGTACCATGCCACCTTACTTGGGTGTTAGAAACACTGCTTGGTTTTTCTGTTGAAAGCAGAACACTGTTTTTGTTAATAATACCCCATGCACTTTCCAATGGAAGGGGGTAAAACAAAGACTTTCTTCATGCGGATTGAACAGGGGAACATAGGGATGGGAGAAGCCACCTCGATTTTCTTTGTATGCTACTAGATCTCTTCCGGATTCGGTTTCAGAAAACTGTATTTCTGCATTTCGTCATACCAGGAATGATGCCTCGTTTGTTGGTTGGTAAGCGGGTACGTGGTCATCCCCTCGAAAACAAATGATGCAGGTGGGAGCGCAGGATAAAACACATGGAACCATCGCGGACCGGCGCGAAACCTGGCGGTGCAGCAAACCTGGTTTTGCCTTGCGAATGGCAGGAAACCCGTGGAAAACGCACGGGAACCCCCTGGAAACCCGTGGGACACTTGGCGAGAAACCTGGCTTCGCAGTACAGCGCGCGGTGGAAACCCGGAAACCCGTGGAGAACGCACGGGGACCTGCGGAAACCCGCAGCTCGCCCCTGCAACCCGACACATTTTGGGAAGCGCTCCGAACGGAGTCTCTTTGCTAGCGCCCTCAGTGCATTTAGGCATGTTTCTTTGAGGGGAACTTTCAGAACTGCTAAGTGAAAGCACACATTTTGGGGGAGTCCTGGGTCGGAGACAAACCCATTTCAATTGTGACCGACCTCCCCACTCTCTGCGCCTCACCCTGCACAGCAGACAGCAGGCTGGCATAGAAGTTGTAGTCTCCGCCGCTTAGATGGATCTCCTCTCGTGATGAGGCAAAGCCTATCTAACAGTACCCCTAACAGCAGCCTCAAACGCAGCCATGTGGGGATAAATCAAACATAGACGTCGGTCGATTCCTGGGGACCTGTTTCGGCTTGTTGGGAGCCGCCAAGAGGTCTTAAAAGGGGGGGATGAACATGGCTCGCTAAGGATTCGTCCTTGTACTTGTCCCTGGTTTAAGGGTTGGAGACCATCTCTACAAGATTTACTGAGACAATGGAAACACAAGTTACTAGAGCTTACCAACCTGGCCGGCAAGCCATGTTTGACTGAGCTGGCTCGATCGCCACTTAAGAAACCTGCCAGCTGCGCCGTTGCCCTTCCTCCAGTTCAGCTCAACAGGGTTTCCGACAAATGTTGCCCAGAGTTGAGAACTTGCGCTGATTCTGAGATGAGAAGGAAAGACTTGCGACCATTGAAACATAGGGCATGACCCCTTGCAAGTCAGTTCAAGAAACAACAGCGCGAGTTGTGCAAGAGGCGTCAAAGAACTTGCATGTTCCTCCGAGGGCTGGCACATTGCTTCAAGGCAAATAAAACTACCTTGGCTTGGATTTCATTGTGGGTGTTTTGATTGCGGTGCCCTTCAAAGGGAACCTGGACCAATTGTGGAGAAACCCACCATTTGGAGACAAACCCTGTTAGCGCGACATGGGATTCCTTTCCTCTAAAACTGCGTTTTGTAACCACCCAAGAACCCAGTTGCCCAGTGCTACAAGCAAGGGCAAGTCCATTTTCAGTACGCCCCGAACCCACCAAAAAAGGGAGCAATCGAGGGTAAACTCTATTGAGCTGGGAAGACTAAGGCAACCAGGAACCAGTACCCCGCCAAATGGTATGTTTTACTGGTATCTCCTCGAGGCAAATGGCATTTGGGAGCACTCAGAGAAGCCGCTGTCTGTTTCTGTCATTTCTTCAAGGGGGCACCCTCCGAGGCTGTGTGTGTGTCTCTTCTCTTCTTTAGCCCCCCCCCCAAAAAAAAAACAATATATATATCCTGGTCGTCCTGGTGGCTTCCATTTGCATGGACCACAAGAATGGGTGTAGCAAACATCCAGTCTTCTTTGGGTGTAAGTAGTACTACCCTTGCAAACCGACGCACCTAGAAAGCCTGGGGGGGGGGGGCTGAAAAAAACTCCTCCAATCGCCGGCGCAGCGCCTCTTGGCCCAGCTGCCGCGCTGCACGCTGCGCCTCCTCCGAGACCTGGGCCTTGGCCTGCAGACTGGAGGAAGCTTCGGGCAAAAAGTTGGTTTCCTTTGGCTTCCCTTCCCCACCCACAACAAAAGGGGGCCGCCATGGATCGAGGGACCACTATGAAGCTTTCCCCAATTCAGGGACCAGCCTGGATGTCCGCCCTTTGCGCCCAAAAACGAACCCCAACCCAGAACCAAGATCTGAGCTATCTAGCAACTCCCTGCCACCCGATCAGAGCCAACAGGCAAGGCCCGAGGTCCAAGTGAGGCTGGTGATGAGACCAACCGACCGACCGACCAACCAGGGATCCAGACCCAAGAAAACAATGGCCCTAGGAAAAACACACACCTAATCCTACAGCGGAGGTCGCGGAAAGAAGGAGACATCCAATTGGAGCTTGAGTCCAGCTTCGAGATCCCCTGCCTCGTCGCTCACTTGGCGTACGCGCTGGCCAGGCTTCTCGAGACCTGGAGTTTGCATGTCCACTTGTAGCTTTGTGCAAACACATTCTGGCAACCTTGGGCATTGGTTCAAACAATCAGACCTTGGTGCTCAGACAAACCTTTCAAACAAACAAGAAAGGCTTGGAAATTGCCAAGGAATACATGTCATGCTGGCAGAGCTCATCAAGCTTGCGCAATGTTGCTTCGAATAACTAGGCCCCTGACTCCCTTCTTCGGGAAGGCAAACGAAAAGACGCTGAACAAGTGTTACGAGCGTCTGCTGAAGCATCAGATTCTGGCTTTGCTAGACTGGAAGCCTGAAGAAAGCTGCTAAACCAAAAATGTAAACCGCGGAACATGCCACTTACCAACAATTCAGTTGGACGCTCCCCCTTTCCTACGAGAACATAGGGGAACTTGGGAGACTACCGGCCTTCTTGCTCTCCTAAGTGGAACATAAACTCACATTGTCCGTTGCTATATCATGCTGAATCGAACCTTGCTATCTGCTCCCTCTTCCACGCTTCTAACCTGCCAATTTTGGGGATCTCCATCTATCTGGCGAACGATGGCTACGGTTGATGGTGGACAACAATAACGCATTGATGCAAATGCACTGGTTGCGCACCAGCGGTACATCGGCACACTCCGGCTACCAATACATCAGCGGTTATGTATGGCTGATCACTGGAACAAGGCTGATTTGCGTCACAGTTCCCAAAATGCTGAAAAACAACTTGAACTGAGTGGGTTTTCGAACCTTATATCGAGATGCTGCTGGTTTGTTTTCAGAACTAAGTCATTCATTCAGAACTACGTCACTCAGTGCGTGCTTCCCGGCTGTCCCGCTACACTGTTGGACAGAACGGGTTTGCAAGTTGGCCTCTACCGACGAGTCAGCTTTGACGGGTTGGCGCAGGATAGATCATTCTTTGCGAGGAGCTTGAGCTCAGTTAGCCTGTCCTTTGGATAACCTCAGCCACAACAAATCACGCATCTTCTGTCATTGGTCATGGTTTGCAAACTTGATAATTGTGAGTCTTTGCAACCCCAGAAAACTCCACAATTCAAAAAAAACACCTCTCGCTTGTGCCAGCGCTAACAATGATCTATGCGCTTGTGGCTTCCCCTAAGGGACATCAACAAACATCACACACACACACACACCGGCATGTGTCAAGACTTGGGGCCTCTTTTTTAAACACGCAAATACCATGCCACAGCAACTTAGAGGGGCCCAACTGCTTTGAGACACGCCCGTTAGCTCATGAGCACCGGACGGGGACACTAAGTCTGCTGTCTTCCCACAAGGCAAAGGGCCATCCCAATTCCTGGAAGGCTTATAGGATCCAAAGAAAATCAGGTATCCCTATGACAAGCACCTTCATGGGTTTTCAGTCGCAAATCAACGCCCTATGTTTCAGGCTTGCTTTAAGTGACCAGTCAATCTAATCACTACCTTCCTACTAACATGAACCCTGACGTCTAAAAGGAGCCTGGTTGGGTCCATGGTGAGAGGGCGGCCGTTTCTATGTTAATCGACAATTCCCTGAGATACCCAAATAAAATAAGATACGGCACACGAGACCGATTCGATCTCAACAGCCTCCTTGATCTGCAGAGGTGTACAGCTGAGTAACCACATATACACAGGCAGCTATGAATTCCAAAAGAGAACAACCTTTAAATAGTTGGTGGACATGAGCTTCACCTGAATCATGTCCACCTGAATCATTAACCCAGCAAAGGCAACGCAGGCGCACGCACGATGCGTCGCACGGGTGTCGGTTATTCAGTTACCTGTATTTTTGCGCGTAAATAGCGGGATGCCGAAATTTTGTCTTCTCCTTGGTTCCCTTCAAACAAGGTTCAAAGGCTCAAATACCACATCCTGGAAACGGAGGCTCACCATGGATGGCTTCCCACCCAAATTATTTTACCTTTTGAGTGGAAACTGAAGCTGAACTATGTCTGCATAACGTGTTTTTAAATGTCAGCTGAATTGTAAAGGAATTCGGTTGGAAAGAACATACTGTGTAAACTATCAATTAAAATAGACCTATTCTAATTCAAATTCTAATATGAAACAGAAGTTGTGATTGGATTCATTCCTCATCAAATTACGTTTAAACTCTAATTTAATTGCAATGTTCTATTGGGAAAGGATTTACATCTAAATCCTAAATGTGAGACGTAATTTGTAGTAGGATTCTGGTCAAGTATTTCCTTGCTGAGTCCTATTGAAATCCTATTCAGATTCAAACTGAATTTTAGAGACCGGCCGTTGGTGGAGATGTGAATTGAGTGTGAAAAAACGCTACAAAACACTGTTTACGGTGTTTTCTGATCATGGTAGTTCTGGGGCTAGTAAACACAAAGTCAATTCTCTCCTTCTGAAATCTACTTAATATCCTTACCAAATTCTACCCAATGTCTAACTGAAATTAACTAGAAATTACTAAGGAAAGACTCCAATCAAATTGTATATTTTAAATTAGACTTTCAATTATGATTAATCTATTTCAACATACATGTTACAGGGGAGTTCCTTTCTCAATAGAACTGTCGTTGCAAATCAGTACGCATCTAAACAACATGTACTAAACATGTTCGGAGCCTCTAAGTTCTTTCGTTACGAGTTCTAACAATAAATCTATCAAGTTCTACTTAATTCCTATCTCCCATTACGCAGAAGTCAACAAGGAAATAGTCCACACGTAATGTTTGGTTTAAAGTAGCACTTAAACAATGTTTTGTCCATTTCAAAAAAAGGCGCACAGGATTTCCTGTCCAATAGAAATTTCTTTGCAGATCAGTAGGCAATTGAACAGCTTAACAATTTTGGGACCAACTTGTTTCTTATGAACTCTAAATAAAATATGTATCAAGTTCTACTTGTATAATTGTAATAAAAGTTAAGAAGAATGTAATAAGGAACGAGTCCAACCAGAGGAAACAATCTCTAGCTTACTGTACTAGGGCTTGGATGTGAACTAGACCAGCGCACTTGATCACAGAAGCTCTTGCAAACTGGCCGGCAACGGTAAAGTACAAAAAACAACGAGACAACCAAGCGAAAACGTACTATGTCCCCTCAAGTCAGGACAGCTGACAGAGTCTTATTTTGTTGGTTTGGGAGAAGTGTGAAACACCTAGAGAAACCCCCCCTCCCCCCGCCAGGACATGTGACACAGTCTTGTTTTTTTGGTTTTCTCGATTTTTGTGTTTTTGGTCCACGTGTGAAAAACCTCGAGAAAACGGAAAAAAGAGAAAACAACTACCCCCCCAAGCCAGGACATGTGACATAGTCTTGTTCTTTTTTGGCTTTTTTTGTGATGTCGAGGCTGTTTGTGTTTTTGGGAAAAGTGTCCAGCATATCATGGTTTTCTAAAGAAAAACCGTAGAAAAGGGCACCCTCAGGGTCCTGTTCTGAAATTGAAAAAGGCGCTTCAAACCATGGTGAAATATGTATATATCTGTGTACATATACATATACATACACACACACACATATATCTATATATATATGTATATGTATACATGTGCGTATGCAAAGCCCCCTCCAAAACCTGGATTTCCCGCAGCAACAAGCCTATCGCAACCTTTTGTTTGCAGCTTTAGCGTCCTACTGCCCAATGTGGGAAATTTTTTAAGCAAAGCTAAGCAAGCATCTGCCAACCCTACAGCCTTTGCATTTTGAACCTTTCAACATTTTATGTCTGCAATCTTTAGACCACTAAAGTTTAGAAAGCAAAGGAGAATCCGTCTGCTAAATCTGCAGTCTTTGCATTGATTCAGTTTCGCAAGAAGTGGACACACGTTGGTGACAAACATTTTCTCCACCATGTTTGCGAACAATACTGTCCTATAGTTGCACTAAGACTGTTACTACAGTTGCTACAGTATATGATTTCCATTGTTACCTTGATACTCCTACAGCACGTCATAACGTGGAAGAGCTTGCTTGCATTTAGAAGAGAGATGCTGAAGTATGCTGGACATTAGCCCAACTGATCCTGTTTATTCAGGGGAAGAAAGCCCGGGTTTTCACCGCCGTGCTACCGACATGAGCCTGATCAACCTTCACACCACAAACCACGTCTGCGCAAAAAGGGTGGATCGATAGCATTGTGTCACGCGTGGCGCACTTACCAAATTGAGATCTTACGCTGGCGTTCATTTCGATTTATCCAGAGTAAGAGTGGCGTTCGTTTACCAACGTGAGAGGAAGGAACCTCCTCTTAAAGGCTCTCCTAAATGGATTACAGGTGGAAAGATGAATCCGAGGCTGCGCTGAAGAAGACATCTCCTTGGCCTGTGGCCGGCACGGTGTGACCGTCACCTCCACCCAGAGTGTGAAGCAGACCGCTGCATCCTGCCCACAGTCGTCCAGATCCAGAATAACCAAGGAAGAGTCCGGCCTTCCTATCGGTAAAACTGGTCAAGGCGTAACGTACAAAGAAGTTGCGATCGCCAAGTATGATGTACCATTGGGTACAATGATCGTATACCGCAACTCTACTGGAACTACTAAGCAAAAGAGCGAGTGGCTCTATCAGGTTTCCAGGGCATGCGTTAAAGGACAGTCCCTGGAAGAAGTTTCTCATCGTGCAGACAATCACGCGCCTGTCCGAAAAAGGATCAAGAATGAGAAGCTCAAGAATCCACCTCGCAAGGCGTGGCTGAGGGCAACCGCATCCTCCTCCAAGGACATCTAGTTTGAGAAAGACCGACAAGGAAGAACCAAACAAGGCATTCATGGTCATCCTGCGAAAGCCTGGTCATGGTGGAACACCACAGAAGACACTGCTCAGACAACTCCTGGTATAAAGGAGATTGGAAGAAACAGATGATTTACGAGAAGACCGATGCAAAAAAGTTTCTGAGCAAGAGAACATGGCGAAGACAATGCTTAGTGAAAGTGACCTCAAGATCGCTGGAGTTTTGTACCTCCTGTAAGCCTGACAAACCTTCAAGCAGCCAGTGTTCGCGCTCTTGTTCACGAACATCCGCCTGATGAACTCTTTTATAAGCAAAGCAATACTAACCAACCCGCATGGGAAGACTACTGTGCAAACCACCGTGAGTGCGGATTTTCGATCCGTCTTCCAGAAGGGCTTCTCAAACCTACATCCTATGACAGCGTGTTCTTCAGTCCACAAAGGCCATCAGATCCGATCAGCTGACGAACTGTCAGTCAACCGAACTCTGCAAGCGCGCGGAGGTCCACTCTTAAAGCAACTCAAGCGACCCATCGAAGCAAGCAAGGAAAGCGAGGAAAGCGAGGGATGCAAGGCAAGTGTGGCACGCAAGCAGCCAGTTGGCGGCAAACAAGCCGCGGACACAACAATTCTGCCAAAACAAAAGTGGCAAGAAAGCCAAAGAGCTCTTCCACACAGAGACCCAACGTCATAACGTTGAATCGGGGTGAGTTTTAGAGTACTGGCCTGCTAGGTGTCCTTGCTGAAACCGGTCGCAAGAGGAAGGCTCAACCTGAAATGCCCTAAAACTTCGCAGGTAAGCAGCCACCCAATGCCAAGGTGGCCGAGGTGCCTGGTTCTGCTGCCGCACGTTGACACAGGCAAGTCTGCACTTCTGCCCATCGCTCGCAAGTGGCCCATGATGTGTGGCAGCATGAGGCGCCAGCCGCGCTTGAAGACGCTCTGCTGCAAGCAATCTGCTACCATGTCTTCCTTAGTTCGAGAGCCGGATTTCTGGGATCTTGGCAGATTCAAGGGAGCGCATGTGATTTGTGTCCAAGAACATTGATATACGGAAGTATCTTCATCTTTGTGGATTATGGCTGGAGCATACTTCAGAGTTTAGCATGGCCTTCTGTCCGTCTGTGCACCGACCCCGATCTGGCGCTCCTACGTCCATAAAGCCTTCTCGACAAGAACCAATGTTAGTTTCACCATTCAGTCATTGAGTTGCCGACGTGTTGTAAATTTCAGCAGCGTGCCAAAAAGAAGATTGAATTTCTGAAAGATATTCATTTGCAATGGGCCTTCCATGTCTGACGCTAGCTTTTCGCTCCGGACACATCTCCGGAATCACTCGCCATGAGCGTGCTGGAGAATGAATGTCAGTTTTGTATTTTCATTCGCTGTGGCAACATCTTCTGCGGTGACTTTTGTCACCAAGTTGCACGTAAAACAACTGCGTAGCTGTTTGCAACTCTTAGGGGTATACCGCAGGCTTAATTGGGCACGGGACTTTGCCAATGTGCTAACACTGCGCTCAGGCTTTTGAGCCGAGTGATTGAATCACTCTTCGGCAATTTGCAACACCATGAGTGGAAAGTCTGTCTTATTTCTTGTTTTGTGAGTACATTTGACTCAGCACATTCAATCATGAGCGAAAATGCCAATATATTGGCTCAAGTCAGGTTAGAGGGTATATCGTAAAGCGCGGCAGACCCAAACAACATCTCTGCTTGCTGTGTTTGTGGCAATTCAGAGGCTTTACATTCCAAGCTGGCTTGTGTGAATTGTGAGCTTATGAAAATGCTGCGGATCCTCGCATATTTACAAAGCTTATTAACAATTCAACCAAGGTTATTCATACATTTGCTATACATAGTCAGCACACTATGCCAGCACTGTGATGTTTGATAAACTGCCGAGCTGCATGGGTGCAAAGTCATTGGTTTGCATGTATTCCTGGCATGTACTAGCATATCTTAGATGCAAGCATGGCATACCTTTCTTTAGTCAAATTTTCTTGGGTATCTTTTGACAGGTGAAACCTTAGCTAAAATCAAATCATGTTCTCAGGCATCTGGTTTCATTGAATGACTTCTGAGTTGAACTTGCACCACTGGTTTTACATACATGACATCAACTCCGTGATGCTCGAGCAGGGACTGATTTTGTTTGATGGAAGCACCTGTGAGTTCCAATTTTGTGAAACATGTAGTGTTTTTGTTGGGCCAACCATACATATACATATATACATATTATAGATGTGTAAATATAAAAATAAATATATTCATATGTATATATATATATATATGCATATATATATATATTGTCTCGTCCTCCGCCACTTCCCCCCCCCCCCCGCCTCCCATTGGTATCGCCCCCCTTCCCCGCCCCCGAGAGCCCCGACCCCCCCCAAGCCCCCGCCCCCAAGAGCCCCCCCCCCCCAAGCCCCCGCACCCTTTGCGTGGGTCGACCGCTGTGTCGCTTCGGGCTCGCTCCGCGCTTTTTGGATATTGATATGTCCATTCCCTGCCACCCGCTTATTCTGCTTTTGTCAGCTTTCAAGTAGTGTCCGCACCACGGCAGTTCCTTCTAAACTTCCTTTCACAAAGCACGCCAACCAAGACCAAACCAAGCGCAAGCAAGCCCTAACACCACTGCACAGGGCGGGCAGGCCGTTCCCCAAAGCACATGCCAAATCAATCTTTTCGATTTCCCAAGCCAACCCTAAGCTGACCGTAAACTAACCTAAACAATCCCTAAACCAACCCTCAAACCACCTGTAACCCAACCCTAAACTAACTCCAACCAGACCCACCATGCTACAGGGGGGAGGGGGGGTTGGGGGGGCGAGGGGGGGGGGGGTTGGTGGGCTGGACCATATATATATATATATATGATATGTATATATATATATATTATTATATATATGTACACACATATATATATATATATGTTTTTCTTTCTAAACTTATTTTTTTGTATTCAGAGGGTACCCTCCACACCCACGAGTCCCAAGTCCCCAAGTCCCAGTGGCGGTACGGTCCGCCGCGGCCCCCCAGGCCAGCGGTGTCGGCGCCACCGGTTCCGCCGGCCCAGCGGTTGCCTCACATGGCCATGGCTTAAAACCAATGGGATACCATTTTGGGATAGGTGAATTCACCACGTCTAGGCTTCCTATTTTAGTGGTTGGATTGGGATGTGCATTGGGGGCCAACCGGGGTTTTGACCCATGGCCACATGGTGTTGTATGAGTCGCTTGCTGAGTGCCAGCAAGTTTTGGGGTGGACAGGGGACCCCGCTAAGCTGTCCTCAGATCTGCCAAAAGTTTAACTTTTAGTGGGTTAAATGAAACCACCCACTTAAAAAGCTAAGGGGATGGCTGGGAACCACCAAGCCCACACAGCGGTTTTCAAGGAGGTGCTGTGTGATGTTTCCCGAGGAACCGAATAAGGGGCAAAGGACTTTTCCTTTTGAATCCATTGTCTTTTGGCTTCCTTTAAGGGAAATCAATCATATGTCGATGGATATGTCGATGTCAAGACCGAATTCCCTTGTGGATGTCGATGTGCAGTTCCACAATTCTTTAATGAAGCCAAAGAAACACCAGATCACATCAAATTGAGGCGCAGGGTCCAAAAGAGAGGCTCCAAGCAGTGCAATCGGCATCCAAGATATATTATGCACCTTTGGTCGATTGAATGGTTCGCGTCCGTTGATCCTGCATGTTGATACAAACCCAAGGGATTCCCTTGGCTTCAATTTAAAGCCATTTGATAAGGGGATTCGGTCTTGGCCTCGACAAATCCATCGACATACCGGGACACTGGGAGGGCCTGTGCCAGCACCATAGCTAGTCACAGAATCCTTTTTTCGTTTGTCGCAGGACGCAGAAATCTGCAAGTACTGCATCATGCGCACAAAGTATATGTTGCTTGTGCCCCAAGACATGGGAAAATTGGACGGGAACAAACAATAGGGAACCTCCCCATGTTAGTAGCTTAGTTTTGGTTTCCTTGTCAAGGAGCTTTAAGGGTTACCCAAAAAAGTGTCAGTTACTTCAGTTCGGATCGGTGTGACGCTCTGTCTCGGAATGGGCTGGCCGCTTGCGTAGGTACCTCGCTCTCGCTGTGGCATTCTTTGCAAACAATTCAGCAAACGCCAAACAACGACAGTCTAGAGTATATTGTACAATCATACATAGTACGCCATGTTAGTATTGCACTATTGCAAGTCCACATCGCACTGTCGTTCAATAAGTACCACTCGTGCTCCCAAGGAAAGATGCACTTCGAAGTCGAATGCCACTCTGCTCCCCCAAATCAGGCAATTCCAAAGGTCACAAGGGATCCAACTCCTAATGATTAGTTCCGTTGCTTTCCTTTCCAACCGTCCCTGAAACTATCTCCATACACAACCACTTTTGATGCGGGAGAAGGTCAAAGAAATGGCCTCCTGCCTCCAATATGCTCCTTCTCATCTTCGTCGCCGTGCTTGGGGCTCGATACGTCCTGCCCAGCCCGACCGGCAGGCAATGCAGCAAGCCCCTAGCCCAATCGCCTTAAGGTGGAGCTATGTCGGACCGGATGGGCCCCCCCCCCACTCGAAGGAAACTGCCACGCTTTTTCACTGCCCGTGTCCTGAACTTCGAACCCCTGCATGAAGTCAAACTTCTAAGCTCGTCCATGAACAAGTGCTGGAACGCCAAAAACATATGGTGCCACAACAAAACTAAGACTTGTGCCACCTCTCCACCTTCAAGGCAAAAAAACACAGCCACTCACAACATCCTCAGCAAGTACAAGTTTGTAGAAGTCGACATTGGTCCTTTGGCGGGCTGCCATCTGGCGAAAGCTCTTCTCGTCCACCGTGCGATAGCGCCCTTGGGTTTTGGATTGGGACCACTGCGGCATGGGTTTGATGCTTCTGAGGTATTCATTAAACAACAGCATGTTATGAGTTGCTTTGACTTTATTTTTGATCCCTTTCGAACCAACAATTGTTCTGAGTACCGTGGCCAAACACAGCTGTGCAACTATGGAGTCTTGACCAAAATTGGGTAACTTGCACTGACCCACCAAACTGTCATGAGCAGGTCCTGGTGCGGCTAGTTTCCAAGATGCGAAGAATTAAATACATTTGTTCGCTTTCTCTTCTTGTTTAGGATGTCAAACAACCAAATTCGTTTCCCGGAAGGTTTTTGGGTGGTTTGCTAGAAGGAAGGATCTGGAGCTCGTATGATTTTGTCCGCTGCTGTTGCTTTGTCCCATTCTCTCGTCGTTCTTCTCGTCTTTTTTGGGCCGCCCTTTGTGGTATATTTGAGTGTTGGGGCGATAACAGACAACGCCCACTTGGCACGTGGAAGGACGTTTCCCTGGGGAAAGATCAACATCTTCGGGGCTCGAAGCCCCAAAACCCAAAGCTTCTCGAAGCCCACGGTGCTGCTTCCGCCGCTTCAACGCCCGGCCCAGCAGCCGCCGCTGCACCTCCTGCGGGCCGCGGAAGCGTCCGCCACCGCCGCCTTCTCTCTTGGTGGCAGGGGAAAGGCCGGAGACGTGGCTGGAGTTGGCACCTCTTTTGGGTCTGTTCGGAGCTTTCGGAGTTGGTGTCGCGTTTCCGAAGGAGAAAGGCACTTTTCGGAGTTGGCACCTTTGCTCTTTTTTAAATGGAAATCAGAAGGACGCCGGGTCCCATTCATCTCTTCGGGCAAAGGAAAGGGGAATATCATTTGAGGGAGAGTCACGTGTGGGTGTGCTCTTTTAGAATCAATTTTTCTTTGCGTTTGTTCTATATTGGTAAGCAACACACACACACACACACAGCTGCGACCGGCACGCGCCCACTGGAGATGGTTTCCTGAAAACACATTTCAACATGTTCCGCAAGACCGGCCCAAACTCAACAACATTTGCCGCTTCAGCCAAAGATATCAGTGTTTGCTCCCATCTAAAGACGCATTCGAGGATTGAGGACCATGACTGGCACCGCGTAGCCGTCCAGGTTCAACCATAGCTAGTTGTCACGATCAGCGCAACAAAATCATGTGCCGCCTCTAAAACAAGGGTCCAGAAAGGAAAGCATAAATTGGGAATGTGTCAAAATATAGGGACCACCAGTGGTCTTCCTTTTCGCATCCATTTCAACCAAACGGAACATGGTGGCCCAAAAAACACAACCCATTTGCCAATTGGTCAGTTGTGACGCTCATCATTTCAAGCTGAATTAAACTGTCGTCGCTGCAAGTGGGCTGTAAGCAAACATTAAGTCAGTGAACAAAACACCGAGCCAGAATCCCTCTTTCCGGCTTATAGACATGGGCCGCACTCATGGTCTTTGGCTTGATCCCTCAAGGCCAACAGTCCACATGTCAGTCCTATTGCCATTCGTAAGCAAACATATGCGGCTGTGATCAGCTCTGCTTTTATGAGGTTCTTCCCTCGGCTTCCGCTCTGACCCAACTTCATTTGTTTGCATGACGGTGTGGCGCCAACATTACATGCTTTTACATCTGCGAATTCAACACACGCGACAACATATGCACCAATCCTTTTGCTTGTGGTGAACGGCATCAAATTCTGCAGCGCTTCCAAGGATCAGCTTTGAGTTGCTCTGTTTGCTTGGCTCCTTGGCGTTCGTGCGCGAATGTCTGTGAAATCCGAGATGCGTCGTGCAAGACATGGAGCACTGTCCACGGCCAGCCTCCACCACGAACGCCGCCACCACGTCCGCCACGTCCGCCTCGTCCGGCACGTCCGGCGTGGCCGCGGCCCGCCCGGCCCGCGCGGCCCGCCCGGCCCGCGCGGCCAGGCTGCAATCTACCGGGCCTCGCGACAGCTGACGTTGGGCTGACAGAACTCTGGCGCAAAGGACAGATTTCATTCTCGAGGAAAAACTGGCGGGTTTGGCCGCCATTTCGAGCCCCACAGGTCCTGCTCATCTAATGGCAGCCCACAAATCCGATTGTCAGTTGCACATGGAGACATGATCGCTTAGTCACTTAGTCATCCAGCTGCAGGGGAGCGCTTTCCCACAGCTACTTTTCACGGTCAACATAAAACAACAGCAAATGGTGCTGTCTTCAGTGACACCGGAATCAGGCTTCTCCACAATTTCGCTTGGAAATCCTTGGAACATCTTCATGCACTTGAAGCTGGGTAACCGACCCAGACGATTGACATCGCGGGAGATTTGGGAGCCAGAAAATGGTATCTCCCCTCATCGCGGCGCGGGACTTTTGAGCCGCTGCGTTTTTCCTAGAGGAAGCGAGACGTAGTTGCAGAGTAAAGGACCCCCAGCAACAAACCTTCACGCGAGAGCGCGAGATTTGGAATGTTTCATGCAACAACTGAGAAAGCAAATCATTTGTTGTGGACCCATATCTTTGGAAACACCCAGTTCACTTCCGCGCGAGTTTTCCTCTGTTCTAACCAGGCAAGTTGCAAACTTCCACAAGGACCCGGATGCCCCCAAATTGTTTGTCCGTAGAAATCAGGCTAAGCCAGGGAGAGAGCGCCAATTGGGCGCTGACAAGATGGGCAAACTCTCGGCAAAGCAATCGCAACATCACCGGCGAAGCAACGAGGAAAGGAACGCATCACGGCCCCACCAAGCAGGACATCCAAGCCCTGCCTCTCGTCCCTCTCGTCGCTCTCCACTTCCGGCCCTAGCCGGGCTTGAGTCTCTGGGAACTTGGATCATTGGATTGGATCCGTCTCTGAATCCGGGTCCAATGCCTTCTGGGAGGCCCGGCTTTCTGAAGTAAGGTCATCTGCTTGGACGCATGAGCGTTTTTGTCACGACCATGCTTGGTTCCAACTTTGTTCCCTTACACGAAGGGCCCCCTTTTGTAAGACAACCCCATATTATGGCCACGAACCATTCCTAGTGTAGGACGTGGACAAAAGGGTTTGGATAACTACCATGTTGTTTGTAAACAAATGGAAAAGAACCCGGAAACAACAGAAACAACCATACTCCTGTTCACTTTCATGAAAAACGGATAACTCCCAGTCAATTTCAAACTTATTTATACACTATTTCTGTGTCCTCATCCCAATACGTCAATACATCATGCGAGTCTCGGCTTACAGCTTGACAATGCGTGCCTTTCGCTACTGCCCTGACACCAATGCACTCCACATGTCACGAATGTCGGGTTCCATTTTAGTCTGGGGTCTCCACCACAACTCATAGCGTACATCCCTCCCTCTCTCCCTCCCTCTCGGAGTGGCCTTCGGGGTCTCTCGCCTCATCGGCAGTTTCCTGGTGAGTGACATGAGCCATTGCAAAACTCAGTTGCCCAATGGGCTTTCGCTATGGCAGGAAGATTCTCTTAGATCTTGAATTCTGGCTAGGGACCAGAAGAAGGGGGACAGGGTACGAGGAGAGTAAAGCCACTGTCACTCCTCAGCGGGCGAAACCATGCTCCCTTTGCTCAAGGGGAATACTTTGCTGATTCATATCAACCAGAAACACAGCTGCTTTCAACACATCCAAGTGTGCTAAAAGCAGGGACCACCCCAGATGCCAATGAGCAACTAGCCATTCACAGAGTCCTGAGGTCGAGGATATGGGAGGGTGAGGTTGAGCGACGCCTCATGGAACCATCAGGAACAATGCCGAGTGGATCGCTTTGATTTCCCCACATCCTTCTCTCAAAGTTCTCCGCAGTCAAATGAACTCAAACATTCGACAGAGCAGATTTAAGGACCAACCACAAGTGGCTGATCCCGAAGCAAGACTATGCAATACTCCTGGGCTACCATCTTTTCCATGGTATGGTCTGCAAATGGCTTTCGAGAGCCACCAACTGTAGGCGGAGTCCTCGACAGGTGTCTTCCCTTAAAGTGAGCGAGATGCTCAAACTGTCCGCAGCAATATACAAACGCTGGCTCAACACGAAGTTCTTGATTTGCTCCCTGAGCAAACTGTCTATATTTACTACCGAAATACAACTAGAATATGGGACACACACCAAGTCGTTGGCGACGTACAAAGATACATAACCCTGGCCCACGTCTGGAAACGACACACGATTGCATGCGATGAGAAAAGAGACACCTTTCTGCTTTCCTTGCCTCCCATCAGAAGCTACGAACAAGCGGGCCAACTCGCATTTCAACCCTTTGAGGCAAAGCCGCTTCAACCCACATTTTTCAGCCCGATGTTTAAAGCAAGCCCCCTTGCCGAGTGCTTGTACTGGGAGCCCTGGATTGATCAAACGATGCTTCACACACCGGGGTCTTCTTGTTGCTGGGTTTTTACGATTCCCCCCCCCCTCTCTCTCTCTCTCTCTCTCTCTCTCTCTCTCTCTCTCTCTCTCTCTCTCTCTCTCTCTCTCTCTTTTTGTCTCTGTCTCTCCCTCTCTCTCTCTCTCTCTCCCTGTCCCTCTCTCTCTCTCTCTATGAATCTGGGACTTCCATTGGTTGCTTCGCTGCGTGGCAATTGGAAACCGCACACACTCATAAACAATCGTCAAATCGGTTCACACAACAAGGGACGATGCATAAATTGCAGCACCCGCTGTTCAAAGAGTCCCCAACACGTTTTTACAGCTTGTCAACCCCTTCACGGGGGTCGAAACTTACGTTCAATCGGGTCCTCATTCAACTCTTCCAACTCCAACTCCAAGTCCATCTCTTCCTCGTCCGAAAGCTCCTCCTCACTCGCCGATGCCAGCCCAGTCTGTTGAGTCGAGAGCGAGTGGCTTGTTCTTAGGCCCAACGCAATCACAGGCGAGGGCTACCTTGATATGATTTATCTCCAAAAAGCGCTCCTTGACTTCTGTTGGAAGCCAACCTTGACCTACAAGAAACTGACTTCACTAGGTTGAAGTGTTCTCTGCAGGAGCTTCAGGGACGCCATGGATTTCACCGCCACTTCCTCGAAACCCGGGTAAGTGAAGGCTTTTCGGAAGATGTGGCAAGACGTGGCAGCTATAAATAACCCCTCAACCTTATACTGTAGGCGCTTCCAAACATCTCCCCTTTTTCTGAAACACTTATCTCGAGAAAAGGATCTTCTGTTCCCGACTTCGAGAAACAAAAAAAACACCCAGCCGAGCGGTCCTCCATCAGACCTCGCAAGCCTTGCCTTTGGAAGTGCTCCTGCAAACTCTCCGCCAGGCTGGCAGGGTGCGCCTCCAGAGAGCGTGGGTTCCTTTCCGACCCAGCCGGTCTCGTTTTCCAGGGGGACGTTTCAAACCCCAAAGGTCTGGTTGCTTCCTCAGGCGATTCCATGGAGGCTCCCAGAAGGCCACCGTAATAAAAAAAACAAAAAAAAACACCAAGCCGTCGGGAGATCTGGGAGCTTCCATGTGGAGTGTAGGGGTCCCGTTTTTGGGGATTGACCACGGGGAACCCCAACAGGTCGGCCCGTCCCATTCCGGGCAGCCGAGAAGAAACACAAGCGGCCACGCCTCCATCCACCGCACGAGCCCGCTCTGGAAGACCACCAACAGCCCGGAGCCCGAGGCATCCTCCCCTGGCGAGCCACAAACGGCTCTGGTCAAAACCGTTTTGGGATCCAATTTTGGTCGGTAGGTGAATTCACCACCCGTTTTAGGCTTCCTATTTTAGTGGTTGGATTGGGATGTTCACTGGGGGCCAACCGGGATTTTGACCCATGGCCAAACCTGTTTTTAGGGAATGCCGTCACGCCATGGGTATCATTCTCTCAGACATGGGGGAACACATGCTTTCGCTGGATTCCAAGAATCCGTTTCCAAAAGGAAACGGATTCCTTTGGCAATTCGCTGACCCTTGCGCCATGGAGCTATTCCCTGCCAGCTTTTTATTCCCATGCTGCTGGTCCCGTATGCATATCACCGAATGAATTCGCCTGCCATACGCTCTCCTCACGTGCGCAGTGTTGTTGCCAACTCAGACAAAAAGTCTTCGGCAAGGTTGTACTGTTTTGCGAAGCCTGTTATCGAACTGAACCACAGTCAGCACTAGAAACAAGAACAAGCCCCCCTCCCACACACACACATGTTTGGGCTGCTTTGCAATCCTGAAACGAGGCTCAAGCAATCAAGCAACACCCGGAAGCAACTTTGAAGAACCACTTTGCGAGATCCTAGGGCCTCTGATCAGGCTCAATCGCGCCTAACCTGAACTCAGCCTTGGGTCATTTCCGGCGCCCTGTCCTTCTATGAGCTGCGTCTTGGGCCATGCCAAGATCCTTGCCACAGGGCCAGCATCGCCTGGCGCGGGGCGCGGCGGGCAGTGATCTGAATGGAAGACCAGCTGTCATTCCGCATTTAGCCAGAAGAACAAATGGAACGAATGCGGAAAGTAGACCCTTGTTGGCCAACAACCATTCCGCCAGGATAATGGGATACTGCAAACAATCCCCAAAATGATTTGGGCTGCCAACACTGTCTCCCTGTAAACCACTTCCATCCCGAACACAAGGAAAAGAAAAACAACCCAACTCTGCAAGCCGCAGATTAGGAGTTGGCCCCAACTCAGCCGTGCACAAAACTATTCTCGCTTGGTCTGGCCTCTGCTTTAGCTCATAATGCATCCGCCCCCTGTAATAGTAAGCACTCCCTGTATGGAAGATAGGCTCCGGGTCGGCAACCCCTCCATGGCATCCCCCTGTCCAGGCCAACGCGATCCCTCAACATCTCCCTGTCGCATTCACGACAAAGCCTTGCGGGAGTCACTTGGGAGAATCAGCATCTGGAGATTGCTTGGAGCTTCCGCACAGACGCACGGCTTACGTTGGCACCATGTCTCTGCATCCCATGGGCTGTGTGCATCTTTGCATCCCGCCATTGAGGGCCTGCCTCAAAAACAAACAAGTGATGCTAATGTCAGTCGCTGCTCTTGCCCAAGCACACTACGGATCATGCTAGCAACATTGATGCCCAACAATGGCAACACAGAAATTACAATGGTCGGAAACAGTGAGATTTGATTAATGTCGTACTCAAGACGCACGTGGAGCATATGCCCTTGCCACATTCGAAACAAAATGCCAGCGGATACACAATCCATGTGGGTATGTGTCAAAATAGGGGGCGGGTGGTCCTCAACCAGCCTGAAAATTGGTTCCCTCATTGGTGGATATTGGTTTGGTGAGGATTCCTGTCCACCAACCATTTTTGTGGTGGCTCCCTACTAAAAAATATTCAAGCCATATAGACAACTTGTGTCATCTTACACTTTGCGTTCCGGTTTGGCACCTTCGGCCGCTGGCCGCTGGCGAGCAGTCCTGCGAGTCTCCCAAGAGTTCCCGAAACCGAGGTGATGGAAGGACTCTGAGAACGTAGGGGTCCAAATGGGTCTTGATGTGTCTGACCAAAGGACATCGCCGCGACTTGGCACGCGAATTCTGCACACCTGTTGCTGTTGGCCTTGTACTCACCGGCAAACACCCAAAAACAAACGGCGATTCTCCCTTTAGGGCAGTGATGGCATAGTGGTAGTCTTGTTTCCCATGTGCCCAATTCAGACTCTGAGTTGATTTTGGATTCAGATTTGAATCCTCCATGCTTGTCAAGCGACCAATAATGCCCTGTCCAAACTTATTTGTCTGGAGGGATCCTGACAAAGCACAACATAGCACAAATGCGATGTTGCTGGGCCAACTATTGCTTTAAACCACGTGTGCCAAGAGCGCTGCCCTGTTTTCATTGACATATATGTACATATAAATACTTGCTTGAATTTTGTTCAACCCGATTCAGCGCAATACCACACAAGTGGAATAACCGTGATGTTGGGATGACACATGCCTATGGACTACACAGGCTTTACGTAGTCTTCCCATTGCTGTTCTTCTGAATCAAATGGCCAAGCAATCCGCAAACATCAAACATCCGATAAACAACACCGAGGAACAACTGCTGCTAGTATGTCAGGAGTTGTGCGCCCCATAATCTGTGTAGCAAACGGGACATGCTTGCCTCACCTCATCTCAAAGAACATCATTTACATGGGGAGTTATTCTCAAGCAAATTTGAGGTTGTGTCCCATTCAGTTCATAGCCACAAACAAATCATGCTGCAATGGACATCGCCAGCGCCATGATTTCCCAAACGTCTGGTTTGCCAATTGGCAGGGTTTCAACCCCGGCGGGGCTATGCATTGGCTCAAGCATGCTTATGGCAAACCCTCACTTCCTGAAAGTGTCAACAACAAGCACATTTTCAAGAGTCATGCCCGCTTCCCTGCAAACCAAGTGCGGAAAAATGCATATCGCCTTCCAGCTCAACCCTTGGTACTCTGGGCCAGACTTGGAGCCCAAGCAAGTTCATGCAAGCCAGCTTTTTGCTGGTTACGGAACATGAAGCAACACAAAAAGGCAACATGTCAAAAAGGCCGGTTAAGAGGCGCCTGGATGGCAGGTGCACAAACTCCAGCCACTCGCCCTCGCCCGCAGCAGCAGCTCGTAGCAGCAGCTCGGATCCCAAGCAAACCTCGGCGCTCAGCCCCAGAAAAACTCGGCCACAGCGACCCAACCGGTACTCTCCTTCAATGGAAGTGGACAGGAAGCTCCTCTTCCCACAGCTTCCAAAGGAGGAAGTTGCGAAATAGACACAAGCTGTCCGTTTCTATTTCTTGTTTGTTTTGTTGTCTTGTTGCTTCTGTTCTTTTGGGGTGTGGGGTGTGGGGGTTTGGGCAGGGGATTTCCTGTAAACACGGGTGGTTAATCGGCCCATCAGAGTTCTTGGAGCCGAACCTCGAACGTGTCGGTGACCTCTTTGGGTGGCTAGCAACAGGACCTGAGCAATGGCAAGCGCATCATTTTGGCCTTGAAATTGCGACTTTGGGTCCAGAAGATTTTGAGACAGACCGGTTGCTCTGCTAGACACCCAACCCAGTTTTCTAAGGACAGAATCTGTCAGGCTCGTCCGGCTTCAGACTGTCGCAGGATGTCTATCAACAGCCAAATTTTGCAACTCTTTGAACAAGTCAGACATGAGACTTTCGTTTTCTGAGCGCTTTCTGTGTCTTAAATCTTAGTGTGGCTGCTTTGTGCCAAGGAATAAACAGCAGGCACACATCAAGGCAACATGAACCAAGACCCCATCATGTTCGCCACCAAACACATGACATGTAGGCAGCAGGCAGTTGGTGGAGCTTTTGTGTCCCACCCTTCCTTTCATTGATGTAGCCAACTGTGACTTGGAAAAAACAACAAAGACCTCCAAAGCCATCCCCCTAGGAACGGTTCTTAGGAAGGGCTTCTGATGGACGGGTTCCGAGAACCTTTCTGGGGCCTGCGGGGTGGGGATAGGAACATGAACAGGACATAGGACTTCTGCACGGACTCGTGATGTTCAAAGCACGGCTTCGGCATGGGGCGAGATTTTCATTCGGAATACCTCGGGCCACAAGCTTGTGAGAGGCAGGTGCAGTTCGCATCCGTTGTCCAAGGTGGAGATCGGACATGCAAGGCTAATTCTAATGATCAACCCTGCACATGTTGCTCCAAAATGCACATTAGCAGCATTCAGGTAAGAATAAGATCAGGTAACTTTTGTGGACTCAGGAAGTCAAAATGGGCGAGGGTGGCAAAATGGTGGTCCTTTTGGCTTCGCTGTGAACCAACCTGAAAAGGGTACCCTCAAACACCACATAGCATCGCTTTCCTGGCCCCCATGGCCCCCGGCACAGTCTCGGCAGCGCCACTCCGCCCGTTCTGGGCTCGCTTCAGGCCCAGCACCCAGCAGCGCCTCACAGAAATCGTTAAGCCGGAAGGACACGAAGCGCTGGAGGCTCCAACTGCGCAAGCATTCGTTTTCGGAAGCTGGTTCCTGCGGGGGGGTCTCTGAACAAGGATGACGCGGACGAGGTTCTTTGCGGGGTCTTTGAACAAGGACGACGAGGACGCGAGGACGAGGAGGAGGGTGATGAGGGTGATGAGGGTGATGGTGATGGTGGTGGTGGTGATGGTAATGGTAATGGTAATGGTGGTGATGCTGATGACGACGATGATGATGATGATGATGACGACGATGACGACGATGACGATGACTTTGATTGGTGTGTAACGAACTGCCGGCAGGGCACCAACCAGACAACCAGTACATTGGCGACAAGACTCAACACATATTTCAGTTGAAAGGTTGTCTTTGACAGACTCATACACATGTGTAGAAACAAATAAATTAATAAATACATATTATGTAGAAATAAATTCATAAATTTAACATAACAAGACACGTGCAAACAAATGAGCAGCATTCAGTGTTAGAAGAAAAGGGATGACGTTGCAACAAAGGGACTAAGGCTTATTGTGTAATTCTATATTGGGCCATTACCTGCAGGCGCATCGTGGCACCGCTCGACCCGTGCAATCCAGATGTTTTCGCAGCATATGTCTCATTCATCGGCTTCGTCTACGGGAGCCCTTGCTGCAGCAACAATCAACTTCCATGAAAAACGGTATGCCCAGAATGCTGCGCGGAGTTGGCAAGCTAAGCTGTCAGGGGCGACTTTGCTAGCAACGGAGTTCCTGGAAGTCAGGTCCAAACAGCCTCAACGGCATCGAGTCTGAATTGAAGCCGCATGACATTCCAATGACCTCACTCAAGACGCAAGCCTTTTGAGGACTGGGCTGTCTCCTGTTCTATGAGTCAAGAAACACAGGATACCAGTGGATGAGAAACTAGGTCTGGCAGTTCAATGGACCATTGGGAAG
>CAUJNA010000891.1:969634-979634 GCA_963377175.1 Effrenium voratum | reverse complement strand
CATACATACATTACATACATACATTACATACATACATACATACATACATACATACATACATACATACATACATACATACGACATACATACATACACATACATTACATACATACATTACATACATTACATTACACTACAGGAGAGAGGACGACATTACACACAACATACACAACATACAGAGGAATGCAGGAGAATGCATACATACGGACTGAGCCGGAGGCAAAATATGTCGGCATAATCCGAAGATGCCCCTTGCAATCATGTCAAGCTGCGGTCACTCGCTGTCTCAGCAACTTCTATCATACAGCCGCACATGTTTTTTGCGTTCTGCATCGGCAGCCAGCCAGGCTGTCAACGCCTCGCATTTGACACCCGTTTGGAAACCAAGGGACCCATACAAGTGTACGATTCGGGGGTCCGGGCCCTTGCCCAAGAAAACAGGTGCCGGAAATTGGAAACAAATATATAAATCGCGCCGCAACATAGGGAGGTCGAACTCGTTTTTTCTTTCTCCAAAACCGGTTGCGACGTCCTTCTCCAAAAAACCCACCGGGAACCAAACCACAGATCCCCCCGTTTGGAGCTCCCGGCCTTCTCCTCGCCCAAGAGGTTGGCCACATGTGAGACCTGAAGATCCCAGCAGATCAGCGAAAGAGTGGACTTCCCCACTAACTGCGAAGACTTACCCAGGGATACCCATGTTCATTCGGCCAGGAATCCGGCTTTGTGTAAAAATAGGGGAACCCCAACATGGTTGGCTTCCTTGTAGCTTGCCCTAAAAACAACAACAACCCCAATAAAAAGAAAAAAAACAAGTGATACCCTGAAAGAAAACAAACAACACATTGCTACCCTCCAAGCACACCCACACCCACATCGATCAACCCCCAAGCCTATGATCGTCCCCTCCCCTCCTCGGTGGAAGCGAAGGCCATGGGCGCGCCGAAGGGTACTGCAGCCACCCCTGGCCGGGCGCTGGGCTGGTGCAAGTAGGGAATGAGGTTGAATGAACCCAGGCTTTGGTCCAAGGAAATCAGCAGTTGGATGGTTTATAAGGGTCATTCCCTCTGTCCCTGGACCAATTTGGACATCAATTGGCTGCGGCTCAAACATATGCACCATGGCATCTTGGTTAATGGAGCCAAAGACTCAAAGCTAAAGCTGCGTAACTTTAGCTCCTTAATTCTGAGCCACAACCAATTGGAACTTGCTTGGATCGAACAAAGGATCAATTTGGTTGGATCTTCAGCAGCTTTGCGGCTGACGAGTTATCTAGCTCGGAGCTGGCACTTAAAGGACAACACCAATTAACGCGCCCACACGCACACAAACAACAACGCATTTGTCAAATGATTCGAATGAACAATTATGTTGTGCACCTTCAAGGCTTGCACCGGTTTTTCGGCAGGGATACTGCTTGACAACTTGAGCTCCTGGGAGTAACAGCTTGTCGTGGGCTGGCCTTGGCGAACTTGATTCTCAAGCCTCAGGGCCATCAAACGGCACAATGCCAGGGCCTAGCCCCCGAAGATTCGCAAGTCGAGCCAGGCCCTGGCAAATAACACGCCGATATTCTGTGTCTATCTCAATCCTGAAAGGCAGATGCATACACGCCCTCTTTTGGGTCTTCTCATGTCAGCCGGTGAAAAATGGCTTTCAGTACAGGTAGCATGATGTTGACAACCTCCCTTTTCAACAGAGTAGGTTAGCAACCCATTTTGATCCACCCAGGCCCGTGACTCAGGCGAAGGAACCGCATGCGGGGTGAACCATTTTTAGCAAGAACCCATCGAACAGGTGCCAACTGGGACAAAATCACGACCTCAATGCCACCTGTGTCAGGGCCTTGGGACCCTGGTGCAATTTGCACCGAGTTGCACTGTCTTTAACGGGGGCTTTCAAGCGTCACTATGTTTTCACGCCTCTTTTTGTGACTTGGCAGACATCGCGTGCCCGTTCGAGAGATGCCTCTCCCTGAGACACCATGGTGTCTCCATACTGAGAGGAAAGCAAGAGGAACATCAACCATTTGGAGGCAGCTTAACTTGCCAGACTAACGTAAGAAACTGCTGGTCAGATCTCCCAAGCTATCTATCATATTTTGGTTCATTGCTAAGATTTTCATGATACAGCTGGCGTTTGTTCTAATCCGTGCAGACCAGGAGTTCCTCCAAAGGAGTCAATCAGCTGGACGATCAAAACTTCTTCTCGCAGGAGGCAGAGGGTCGCGAAACTTGGAAGGCCTCCGGTTTGGCTTCGCGTATGGCCCTGCAGAAAACGAAAGTCGTTTTGCTGCTTCAGAAACACCCAGGAAAATGCAAGCAACGGTCCTCAAACCCGATTCTGTCCAAAGGGGTGCTCCTGTGCTGGTTGCCTACTATGCAAAAACCGCTCATCTTCATCTGGCAAACATCTCATCTCAGCTCCGAACACCCCATTCCTTTGCACAGAGTCTGCTGCAATCAACCCCCCCCACCCCCGTGCTTGCCAGTGGCTATCAGAGCAAACATCGCACTTGTTGGTTTGGCCCCACAGAAACCGAGTCAAGTGGAGTCCCCTGGACCGTGCCTGATCCTGGACCTCCCGGCAGTGCCATGGGCAAAACACCTGAAAGCGGCACGTGGGGAACCCCCAGCTCCAGTTGGGCGACGAAATGCACTCTGGCCTGAGCTAAGGGATGCCCAGGAGGTGAACCCGTCGTGGGTGAGCCTATGTGCTGCCGGAGCTCGTTGCAGCTTGTGTAGAATGGTTAAGGCCTGAACCTTTGGGACCCCGCAAACATCAATCAAGGGGCGATCCTAGATCCTACCTAGGCTTTTCTGAGCCATGGTCAGTCGCCCCGCACGTCTACCCAATCGAAACACTGTCCTTGACTCATCCTGTTGACACGTTGGCTTAGACCATCCTCGTCGACCCCCCCAGCACGTGGCCAGTTTATGATGTACTTTGGAATAAGTATGCTATACACGTACTATGGGATACTTACTTAATGACTATGAGGACACCAAACCCAGTCACGAGCTTATTGAAGCTTCTACATTTCAAAAGATATGGACAATCATAGAATACTTAATACCTCCCAAATAATCCCAATCACAAGTCTATATGTACAGACCTTCATAAAAAAAGAAGAAGATAAAGTGAGAAATATTAATTCACTTTACTTGTCACGGACACATCATAGGAAAGCAAACAAAGACACAAGTCACAAGATGCAAATACGAGGCCGAAAACAAATGCCCATATGCTACTATAAGATCTGTTCATATAAAGAACACCGATTCAGGAACCCAACGTGCGTATCACACCAACATATCTACTAGAAGTAAAACTTTAAGTGTGGATTGAAGGCGAGATACTTCTCACAAGGCAAAGCAAGTAAATACTACTGCACTCTTATTTGGCCCAGGTTTTAAGACGGCGTGCTGGCAAAAGACATGCCATTCGAATGGAGGTGCTGCTTGGAAATTGACTCTTGCTGCCGGCCAGACGAGCATGGAGAGCAAAGGAGCAAGGTGGCGCTGAACAACTCTTGTCCGCGAATGCTTCGCGCCTGTTGTTGGGGGCCGGCGGCCGGTGTATGATTAACTCCTGGATACCTTACATGGCCCCCCTCCCCCATCGCCCCCCCCCCCGCCATGGGCCCCCCCCATCGGCACCCCTGAGCCACGGCCCCGGTCGACATCAACAGCCCGCCTGGCGATCCCTGAGCTTCCATGAGGCGCATGCGCGGCGCCTCAGCTTCGATGCCCGGCCAGGTCCGCTTTGCTCCCTGACATATTTAGATGGTCCACAAACCTCGAAGACATGTCAAAAGAAGCCTTAGACCATCCCAGGTGTTCGCCCGTTCTCCCTCGAAGTTATCTAGAAAAAGGGCATCGCTCAGGGTTTCGCCCTTGGCATTTGTTGAAACAAATGCAACACGGAAGGCCTTCCGTACTGCCAAAATGCCGCGGATTGTAGGCCGTCTCTTTCCGTTCGTTGGGGACCATTTGGCAGGGCAACCCGCAACAAACATGACACGCGATGGAAAGCACTTGTAGGCCAAACAAATGTTGCGTGTGGGACGGTGTTGTGCGATCATCAGCCAACTTGCGTTTTGAGGGTCTGCAGTACACTAATGCAGTCATGGCATTCTTCTCAAGCTAGCCGATGATGACTAAGTTCACCTCCTTCCAACTATGCTCTACACTGGCAGGAGTCAAGATCACTCACAGCTCTACCAACCTTGTTCAGACCATACACTTCCTTCCACTGCGGCCTGTGATGTAAAGCAACCAACAACCATTCCGTTCGATCGCACTGTCAACCTTGGCCGTGGCAGGTGGGGAAAGCCTGCGCTTTGGAGAGACCAGTCAATCTTTGGTCCGCATGGTCACGAACCCAAAAGCCACCTGCTTGGGACGAAGTCTCGAAAGCAGGCAATGGCCAAGTAGTGAAATGGGGTGGGAAGGCGGGACAAAAACTCAAAAGCCTCTTCGCCAACATGGTGATTTCGCAGACTCGAAATGAAGAGGGCTTGGGTTCCTCGTGTTCGATTCTTGTTCACAACACGCGTGCGGGCCACAACAATCACACCTGGCCCCGCTTCAACACTTTCATGGGCGTCCATCAATGTTTGACACCGCGGGCCTCTTTGACCCAATGACAGGTGGAAGTACTTTGCGGGACGGCTGCAGCCACATGTTAGGCCCTGACTCGCGCGAATAACCGTTTGACTTTGAACAGGACGTGAAATCTTGTACCTCAGAAGCACCGCATTTGTGCTGCTGACCAAGCTTGCCCTACCAAGGACGTTCGCTTGTCACCGCTTGATGCAACTTCTGAACAGCAAGGCTAGAATGCAAAACCACAGGTCCGCGGGATCAGAGCAAAGGCAGCCTGTTTGCGCGGCCTTTGCGCTGATCCCAAACAGGGCTTGCCTTTGGACTGCTCAAAGGGACTGTGAGTCTTCTGTTTTTTTTCTCTTCACATTTCAGCACAAAGGGCCCCTTTCTTTTCCCCCAGCAAATCAAAAAGCCTTCAGCCTTTGTTGTAGGGATAACAAAGGCACGCGCTGTTGGAACTGTTGACGTTTCAATATTAACTTGGCTGCAGTGAGGAACCCCTGCCTTTTGAGATCTTTGGCAATACATAGCATGGAATATGGAATGCACACTTCATGTGCTTATGCCCTCTGGACAAAGTACAAAAATATTTCCAGTCGTGATTGATTCCTTGAAAGCTCTGGGGGAAGCAATCAATCCGCATGGGTTCTGCAGATGCGGAAGGTACGCAGGTACACCCCTCGCAACGGTTCGGTCCGATTCAGCCTCCCAACAGTCGAGGAACCCAGAGCTACCCCGAACCACCCGAAAGCCTATCTGGGCTACGACCCCATCGCTTTCAGGTGCTGGGGAATAAAACACAGTTTTAGGCAACTGACCCGAAGAACCCGGGCCATTTCCCACACGATGCAGAGCGCTGGCACAAAAACCCGGCCGGGGGTGAAGGGGGCCCTAATGCTCCATCTTTGAAGGGGGTCCAGGTCTCAAAGAACAACGTTTTCCAAATCCTTCCGTAAATTGTGTCCTTGGGATGGAGCATGTCCGTAGAGTTTTGCATAAGGCATAGTCTCGACTATGCTGAAGTGGCCAAAGGCATGGAATGCTGGATCGTGAGTGCTACACAAATCCCTCCTGCTGTTGGTTCTGGCAACTGAGCAAGATTTGGAACACCAAGACTCAAAGGCGCAATCCTATTTGCAAGGTTCAGTGAGCAGAGAATGCTCATTGACAAGATCATTCCGAAGGCTCATGCAGCCGAGCATAGTGCTTGTGCAGTGTGTGCCAATTTGTCTAGTGTGATCTGTGGGAAGTGTGCGGCAAAGCCACAGTGACCTCTGCCCTCCCCGCACATTGCGGTCGTGTGACTCGTGAATCCGAGCCTGCGGGGAAGTGCACGCTCAGGAAGCTTGTTGCCGCCCCGGTGCCTCAATCTCATGAGTTCATGAGCTTCCGGGTCTATGGGGTCCGAATAAGCTCTTTGGGGTCCAGGCCCCTGCACTCCACTCAGCAGCACAACACTTTCGCGTAGTCCATTTGGGGATGCGTCAAAACAAGGGACCAAAGCCCGGTGCTTTTCGAAAGGAAGCCGGCATGAAACCAACTATTTGGAGACTTGGAGGGCTCCCAGGTTCTGACAAGTCATCCATATCAGCTATACCATACCTCTCAGATCGGCAACATGGTTGCGGCGCTCAAATTGTGGGCCTGGTCTGCAGCCGCCTTCAAAAGGGCTAAGCATAGTTGCAAAGATTGCCTTCTTGGCCCCTTATCAGAGCAGAACTTGCCTGCGAAGTAGTTGTCTGATTGGCTGCTTCGTTGCTTAGATCCTTGTTTCTTTGATGGTGGGTTTTCCTATTTGCTTGCTTGTTTTCAGTGGGTGTGTTGTTTGCTTGCTAGCTCTCGATCTTGGCTGTTTGATGTCTGTGGTTGGTTATGTTTCAGTAATTTGCAGAGTTGACGTTGCTGGCGCGGGCGGGACAGCTGCAATTGCCCACGTGCGCGACTTTCAGCACGGCAAGCGGCGCGAGCTGCTCGACGAGACTGGACTGTGGGCGAGACAGGTCGCCCGAGGCTTGGCAGGTGTTCGATGCTGCCAGGCGGCCCTTCCAATTTGCGCGTCAGGCCCGAGAGGGCTCGGATGCATTGACGGCCTTGCTGCGCGCCATACGGGCGCCGACTCGGAGGCTACGGTCCTGTTGTTGGAGGGGCGGTGCGCGTGCGATACCGTGAGCTGGAGGGCCTACGATACGGTAAGGCTGAGCCGCCCAGGGGATTGTGCCCATTTTGGGATGGTGCGATACAACTATCATGAACATCCCTGTGTCTGCAAATGATTCGGCCTCCACGAAATGCCGCCTGGACGCAGTGATTTGCATAGCATGCTCTAATATGGGAATCCCACCTTTCAGAGGTGTTGGCCACGGTGAGAGCCCATTGAACCCATGCCCGATTGCTGCGCTCAGCCTCGGTTTGTTCGGGCAAGGCCTCTTGGCCAACGTTCAACCATAGAGCTTGATTATCTCCATCCTTTCAGCAAAGGGGCAACAATGTATGCCGGGTGAAATCATCGTTTCAACCATTTGTGTAGCCACTTTGACAGTTGGGGGTTTCTTTCTCGCCCTCCTTTTGGCATTTAAAGGGACACAAGGAGAGCGCATTTCTTGGGGACTCTCCGAGGCCGCCTGAAGGCCCCAGGACCAGCTCGAGCCCTTGGGTCGTCAATGCCGTGCCGGAGACCGCCTCAGAAAACCACCGATGTGAGCGTTTCAGCGAGAGACGCAACTTGCTCAAAGGAATCCACCCCAAAACAAAGCAAGACAACTCCAAGTAGAAGAACTACCCGGTGAAGCTCCTCCAGATTCATCAACTGCCATTCGGAAGTTGGCCTTGGCCTCTTTTCAGCAGCACGGAGCAGTGAGATTGGTTGGTTCGGCTGCCTGATGTTAACTTGTTTGATATGTGTTCAGCGGCTGAAACGGTGCGCTCACACATAGCGCACACCAGGAGTGCATCAAAACCGTCAAGCAAATGCAAAACCTCATGCTGCCCGCTTGTCTCAATGATTCCCCAAGAGTGCTGAGGCGTGTTGTCACCTCTGTGCACCAGTCTGGAGATTACGCGAGACAGTGGACCAAATCAGAACTTGTGTCCTGACCCTTCTTCAGCTCTTGGGCAGTTGAGCCAGAGAAATCCTGCTGGTTTTGCCGAGCCAAACCTTCAACTGCCGACAGAAGTAGAATGGGTGTGTGTGGATATCTTGCAACCAAAACTAACTCGTGATCATAGGAGAACCCATCTGCAACTGTCTAGCCCCCACGCAGCTCCGCCCCGTCAGTCTGGGCGCCAGCATCTCCGCGTCCAGTTTCAGCTCCATGGCCGCCCGCTCCAAGCACAGCTCCCGGGTCTTGGCTCCTCGGCTCAGGCTGCTGTTTGATGGGCGTGCCGAGGACTTGGCTCATGAGATCGGGTGGGTGGCGCAAAAGCTTGTTTCGGCACAGATGGACCTTGCATGAGAAGCATCGCAAGGCCTGATCTGATCTGCATTGGATCGCGTGAACTCTGCACTTGGGAGGGGCTTCCGGAAAAGCCGGTCTGACCTACGCGGCCCGTGCTGCGAGTCTCCTTGGGGTAGCTAGGTTCTCAGGTCCAAGCAGAAGCTGCCTTGCCGTGCGCGCAAGGGTTCGTGATCCAGTTCCCCCTAGAAATATCTCTGCTGGGAACAGTTGACTTTCCTCAGGTGCGGTTCTTCTTTCTGCGAGCGCAGGCACTCGCCTTTTTGACGATACGCGTAATGCGGGGCGAAGGCCGGCCGAAGAAATCCGGATTTCTTCAGTATGAAGATTTCGGAGCTGTAGAATGTGGAAATATCGAGACCAGTGGACATAACGATGAAAAAGCGGAGGTGGAACACAATAGAACCATAAAACACAAACACAAGCATATCTGAGTGGACAAGTCATGGCCAGAAAGTCGAAACGCCGAAACACTTGACAAATCGAATTAAACAGCCAATTCATTGAACAATTGCCATTCAAGCGTTTTGCTTCGAATCATGTCTACTTTGCCACTTTTATACTGTTTGTTCTGCTTCCGATCGATCGTGAGCTTCTCTATGACTCTGACCCTGGCCTCCCGGGCTCGACCAAAACTCGATGGGTTGATTCCTTATCATTGGGGAACAACCTCAGGCCCCCCCTACAACCCGGAAAAGGTTCGTAGAACCTTAAAAGGGGCTCTTAGAATAATGATGCGCGTTTACAACTACGAGATTTCCCTATGGCCTACTTGCACGTCCTGATTCCCTTTCTCCATCCTCCCTCCCCCCATTTCCCCTTTCGCGCTGAAGTGTCGCTTTAGGTCCAGTTGGACCACAGTCCAGGTGGAGGGTTGGAAGAAGAGCAAAGAGTTGGGCGCCGCAAAGTCGGGGCTTTCCGCGCCTCGGATTCGACTTACTCCGTTGGACGCTGAGTAGGGGAGGCCATGCCCTCTGAAATACATATGGGTGTGGCTCTTCTTTGGGGGTCCGGTGGTTTATCTTTTGGTTTCCTTTGATACCTACCAAAAAGGGGTACCCTCAAAAAAAGACGCACGCCCTATGTATTCGACCCCCCTTGGCATTCAGCTTCGATTGTATTCGGGTCGCTTCAGCTATGGCCGAAGGAGGCTCATGCAAAGTGTGCTTGAGCCCCTCTCCCCTGCCTTGCAACCTTTCAACTGCAAAGACACGGTCAAAACAAATGAACAACAAGCACTATGACTTACTGGTGGTTCATTTGGTGCCTCCAATGAAAATGAAGCATGCGACCCATGGCAAATATGATCCTCATTAGACCCTCTTGTATACGAAGGGGGGGGGGAGAACCTTCATTCAAACAGCCAGCACTTTTGGGCGCTGTGCCTGAATAACAGATTCATCTTAGTTCTTCTGAGCGGGAACATTTCAACGACCACCCTAGTCATCACCAGTTCAAAGGATATCTTTCAGACCAGCCAATCATGTGATGAATTTCCAAATGGCGATTGGCCCAACCACCAAGAGTGTCTCCTGCTTGAAAGAGCACTTATCCAACCATTTTTTGCGGGGGTTGCCCTATTTTGACACTCCATCAAAAACTCAGCCAGCTCAACTTTCAGTCAAGGTGCTCACCGGTAGCTCTCCCAGGTCAACAGCTACGTCCTCCTTGTAGGTTGGCCCTCCATGGGGCACCAACACAAAGCCTTGGCTTCAGTGGCCCTGTGCTCCTCCAGCCAAAGATGGGTTCCTTTAAACAGGGCTCGTGAAAAACCGGGGTTCCAACCAAAGGAAACTAAATTTAGAAATGCCCATGTGATGTAAAGGGGCCCAAAAACGGAGTTTGTACAACTGCTGCAATAGAACCTCTTTTGCTGGTTGACCCCCTTTTTTGTGGTCCGGCAGTGTCTCAAAACAACTCTCTCACCACGCTGCGACGAAT
>CAUJNA010000891.1:852134-964634 GCA_963377175.1 Effrenium voratum | reverse complement strand
CGTGGGTGAACTCGGCCATGAGACAACGGGTATTCATTCTTTCGTACCTGGGTTTGGAAGTCTCGGGCCGGGTGTGCCGAACACGCAGCAAAATAGTCATAATTAGTAATTCAGCCTGCCTGTCTGCTCATTGACCTTTGGCTCTTCCCACGATTTATTCTGGGATTGCATTGTCGAATCCGAGGCTGGATCATGACTTGGCAATTCTGAAGGCTGGAAATCTGACTCAACTTGGAGTTCGGTTCGTGAGATCAGCTCATTGCGTCAAGGACCCTACCCCGCGTCCCCAGAAGCTCACTAAGCGAACAAAGCAACATGATTTTGCAGCGGGATCGCTTGCTTGCGATTCCTGGAACCGCTGCTTACCATGACTTGATTCGCTGAAATGGGTCCACAATCTAAGCTCTGCCAGCACCAACAGTCATCAAATAGGTGTGTGCCACTGCAATCTTATCACATGGGGTCTAACCGGTTGGCACATACACACCAACAAGCAAGTGGGATATGTCTTTGCAAATTGGTACCGGTCCGAGAGCGCTGGCCCCCACATCTCTTCATGCATGTGGGGCTGTCCGTAATAAGGGACTCGGAGGATTGTTAGGATACCGACCGTCTGCAAGGGTCCTTGCTTTTCAGGACACGGCCACCTCAAAAGGGAAGACAGAACACAAAGGTTTACATTCAACTCATCGCCGGAAGCGACGCTGCTGGTCGCTCGCCCCTGACAACCGCTTTAGTCCCACCCTCACCTTGGTTGTCGCTCCTTTCTTCGGTTTCTGACCCTGGACCTTGCCTGCCATGTGTATCCTCACTTTTTCCATTGGACTCTCTACCCTGGATCCCAGAAATGAAACAGCTGCCGCATGTGAGCGACGGCCGACATTGTCTGTTCCCCCCAGACAAAGCAACATTGGGCGGTCTCTGAGTTTGGCTGGAGCATGGGCGTGTCGTCCCTTCTCATCCCTCCAACAAACAATAATTTAACAACCATATTGTGGATTGCTCATGTGGGCCTGTCCGCCTGGGGTTTTTGCGCTTAAAAAAATACATGTGGTTTTCCCGTGGTTTTCCGTTTGAATTACTCCCCCCCGAAAGGCTACCAACCCAAAACACCTCCATTGATGTGAGATCAAGTATCGATCCATTTACCAGGGAACATATCCAGCGAACAATAACCCGGCAGAAACGCGGACAAGTCTTGGCATGGGACCCTTGCACTTACATTCTGGCGGCTTAGAATGGACCTCATGTCCCCCTTTTTAACAACGTCGATTTGTCTGAAATTGAGGAAGTGCAAACATATATCTTTCCACCCTAGAAACGAGAATTCATCTTTTCCTTTGGCTTCCCTCAAACCAAAAAGAGGGATGCCCTGGGGCCCCCGGCCCCCGGCACCCACACCAGCTGCGGCGTGCCCAGGGTCAGGTGCCGGCCGTTCACCCACAGGCCCTGGCAAAAATGGATCTCGGGAACCGAATGGATGAGCATATACCCCATAGCTGGCGCCTTGCGCGGATTTTCTGCCAGCGAAGAAATGGAAAGCCTGCAGATTGGTCAAACAAGTCCGGACTTATTTACAACTAAAAGGATCTAGCCAACAAACTAAGTCCAGCGAGCTGAAGAGGTGAGGTTACAGGTGCCCGAAATCGGCTGACTTTGGTTCCAACATGGGTAACTTATGCTTGCGAAGGGCCTCACTACTCCTACAACCAGGCAATAAGAACCCCCCATTGAAATGGCTAGGCGTACTGTTAATCTTAAACCTACAAGCAGTAATGAGCTGTCAGCCTAGACAGCTGGAGTGTGTGCCGATGTGCTTTCTTCCCACGGTGTGCCTTTTGCTACCCTCCCCCGCATGGTTGAAAACAAGGGTCACAAATATCTTTGATGATGTCTACACTCATGGCAGGGGTTTGAGACAGCCAAGGCGAGTCACCTCCGCTTGGGTCCTGGGGTGATAACCCAACAGCCCCGGAAATGGATGGAAATGGGACAAACCATCCATTAAAACCAAACAAACAACAACAAAACAGATGCGGCCTAGATCCGACTCGGGCCCTTGCCGCTTCAGCTCGCTTTCCGCGCGCTATTTTTTTTCGCCCATTTAATTCCGCTCGCGGAGGCTCCGGATGGCCGCTTCCTCTGCCTCCCACAGCAGCGGCACCGCCTGAAGCGAACAGCCGGGGGTAACAGCCTGCGGTTCCATAGAAGCTTGAGACCAAGGTTTGCTCAGATCAGCTTGCCTCTTGTGCGTGACTTCAGGGGGTATGATGCACAGGCTAAGGTGAAGCGAAAGAAAGCATTTGGCCTGTCTTGATCTCTGAAAATCAAAACACACACACACAAAACAAATACTTCCAGGGGTCCAGATAGATTTGCATCGGTTTTGGAGTCAATTTGAGCACTCTGCGAGCCAACGTGATGCCTCAAAATACTGGTAAGATAAACTGACCATGACGGCATGATGGTGCATGGGCAGGGAAGACAAGTTCAACTTATCCTTGATTGATGTTCTCCTGTTCTTATGTTCTCCTTGGAACATTTTGGACCTATCTGATGGTGTTGGAGACCGGTCACATTGGGTACGAAGGTGATTTCACGCGCTGGGTGAGCAAGTTGAGTTGTCCTGTATTCAAAGGTGATCCCAGACCTGAATGCCTTTGGACAGCCGTGCTTCTTCGGATGTTGGCATGCTCTGGGTGATGCTTGGTCTTTGCTGCTTCTCCCGGTCCCTCCCCCCAAGACTCAAACCCTAAAAAGCCATCACCCCCGGAAGAAGATTGCAAACTACACTCCAAGTTCCCAGCACCCACAAATTACGGACACTTGGCATCTATTTTTGCAACTGCCTTCTTTTCGGGATTGCCGTTTTTTGGCATCTATTTTTGCAACTGCCTTCTTTTCGGGATTGCTGTTTTTTGGCATCTATTTTTGCAACTGCCTTCTTTTCGGGATTGCCGTTTTTTGGCATCTATTTTTGCAACTGCCTTCTTTTCGGGATTGCTGTTTTTTGGCATCTATTTTTGCAACTGCCTTCTTTTCGGGATTGCTGTTTTTTAGCTTCTCTGTGCTACATGGACCACCCCATCGACCCCCCCCCCCGCCCCTCCCATCCCTCCACCTCCCCGCTTCTCGCCTGGGGCCTTGCGCCCACCACGCCCAAGGCGGCGTCCACCGTGGCCACTGTGGCGCGAAGCCACGCTTTGGCGCGGCGCAGCAGATGCAGCGACCGGCGCCACTCGCAACCCGCGATGGCGCTGTTGCCTTCGTTGGGCCACCGCGCCCAATGAAAAACCGGCTATCTACCCGGTCTCCGTGTTGTTTCCCCTTGGGTACATGAACGCAATCACGGGCGATTCAGCATCCACACAAAAAACAAAAACACATCTCTGAGAATGAGGATTTGGACCCGCAATGCTTGGCCTCCGGAATAGAATTGCCTGCAATTCCTGTGACTCCAAGCAAAAGAGAGGGTCACCCAACAGAAAGGCACACAATCGAGGAGGCGGGTCATTCAACTGCGTTCGCTAATGAGAATAGGTAACAAGCTGGAGGACCCTTTGAAAGGGACATTTCAGTGGGGCCACTCAGCTGAGGGTTCAACTCGAAACACGCGGATCACCTTGCAAAAGTCAGCGCGCTCTCGGCTTGACGTTGGAATCAGTTCACACCATGTCCCCGTTTAAGCCAATACCAGAACTCAAGACGGTGTGCCCGAGCGCCATTTGCAGCAAACGATCCGGATCCCTTAAAGGAGTGGGGAGATAACAAACATTGTGTAAACCTTGAAGCATGTTATCATCCTGTTCCTATCCTTGTTTCGCCTTTGATTGCAGGGCACCACTTCGCCATGTCATAGCTTTCAGTATTCAACGCACTGGCACATTGCCAACAGGTCACCTATAGTTCCTTGCAGACAGGCAGTCCCATGAGTGCCCACAATCCAAAAGCTTGTGGTCCAGCAACTGACTTCGTGGTTATTCCCTATATAAAAGTCCGATCACAGGTTCATTTCACTTGCTGAATTAGCAAGTGATAATTATTGAACCCGATCCAAGCTGGGACATATGGGACAGTGCCAAAATGGAACGCGCCAAATGTCCGTTTCCCTTTCAGCAGTCCTTGGCACACCACCTAAGAGGGGTACCCCAACAAGAGACACACCATGCGCTAGAGTTCAGGGGCCCTTGGCGGACTTGATTGACATGTTTTTTGTCCACCAATCATTTTGTGTGCTACCCAGGCGCAGGCGATCAAGTTGGCCTGCAGCCGCGTGCGCTGCAGTTGTTCGAAGAGGTCCAGGGCCCGGCCACCCTCCTTCGCTTTCCTCACTTGCATATGATCTGCAAAACACATACTGAACCTTGCAGAGACCGCCAACTGGAGTTTTGGCAACCGAAGGGGGGGGGGGGGGGGGCAACTAGCAGCAAACAGACCAACAGACAGACGCACAGACAGGGAGGCAGGCAAACAAGTAGACAGCCAGACTGAAAACGAAAGAAGGACAAGAGAACGACTTAAATAAAAGAAAGAAACAAAAAAGAAAGCAACAAAGAAAGAACAGACTCCAAGTAACTCAAAATAATAATAAAAAAACACAAATATACAGACAGAAAGACAGAAAGAAAAAACGACAGAAAGAAAGAGAGGCAGGAAGGAAGGAAAAAGAAAGAAAGAGCGGAAGGAAGGAAGAAGCGAATAAAGAAATAACGAAATAAAGAAAGAAAGGAAGAAAGGAAGGAAGAACGGAAGAACGGAAAGACGGAAGGACGGAAGAAATAAACAGCAACTACACACAAACGCACAACAAAACAAACAATCCAACAAGCCACAAGACAAACACACAAATAATAAACACTAAGAAAGACACACACACACACAGAAGCAAAGGAGCAAGCTAGTAACCAGCAAGCAATCATACCAGCAAGCAAAGAAGCAAACAAATAAGACAACAAGAAAACAAACAAACAAACACCCAATTACACAAACACGCAAACCATCAAACAAGCACGCAAGCAAGCAAGCAAGCGAGCAAGCGAGCAATCAAGCAAGCAAGCAAACAAGCAAGCAAGCAAGGACGCAGGCAGGCAGGCAGGCAGGCAGGCAGGCAAATAGGTAAGCGAGCAAACACGTAAGCGCAAACCCAAAGCAGCCAGCCAGCCAGCCAGCCAGCCAGCCAGCCAGCCAGCCAGCCAGCCAGCCAGCCAGCCAGCAAGCAACACGACAAGCAATAAAAAGCCAGCATCTGAGACCTTCCTTCTTGGACGAAGCAAAATCATCTGGAAAGCCAAACTAGGGAGCAACAGGTCGATTGACATTTGCAACCGAGCTTCGCGCAAGCAGTGATGGCGGCACTGTAGGACACCACAGTGCCTTCCCAATGCAAAGGTGCAGGGGCGAGAGTGCCACGCGCGTCCGTGCTACCTTTGAAACTGGTGTTAAATCAAAGCCGGGATGATCTTGCCCAATCCAGTCCAAGGACTGCCCCCCACGTCCCAGAAACTCAGGGCCGCCCCAATTCCAGGATCGGAGTGACATATTTGGCGCTTGGCGCTACCACCTCAAGAGCACCCCGATTAGGTTCCATAGATTCATGGCGAGGTCTCTCTCGCCAATTGGGTCACAAGAGAACCTCGCAGGAGCTCCCCCTGAACTTCGAACAAACAGTGAAAACACCTGGCGACTGCTAAAGATTCACCTGTAACCAACAGGCACATGATATCCTGAGAGGCTGCCCACGGGCTGCAAGGCGTCTCATGCAACAACAAACGCTGGATGCAGAATGGCGCAGAATGGGGCAGAATGGCGTCCCAACAGAACTTGATGGGACTGCTTCCCTCGCCGTGCACCAGCAGGGGGCTGATGGCAAATGATACCAGGCACTGTTCAATGAGGGATAAGCAAGGGTACGGGGTGAGGAGAACAGCCCATACACCCAAACCCAAGTGCAGCAGCCGTTTAAGCGGAACTTTCTTGATTTGAGACTGAATAGATGCGCTGAACGGAACCGCTAATTTGACCGACAGCGAAAAATGGGTAACCATATGGTTGGAATGCTAGCACATGCAAAGAGACATGGGCCTTCCTCCACAGTTGCTATAAGAGGACACTGCAAACGTTCAGCACTCCAAGACCGGGTTTTGCTTTCGAGCTTCCTGATAATAGCCCAAATATGTACAAACACCAGCAAGTCACATGAGTCACTTGCTATCCTGCTCCAACGGCAAGTCCACCCAAGCAAACACTGACCCTCGCCTTGCAACCGCTCCAAGTGGATCTCCTGCGAGCAGACTGAAAGGTGGAACTTGTCAAGACGCTTGCCCCTTATAAGGGCAACACAGATGTGCCCCAAAAAAGACGGTGGGAGCTGTATGGCTTCGGCGAATATTTGCAACCCCCCGAAGCTCAAATGTGCCAAAGCTTGCGCACCCAGAGTGCGAACCCAGCTGGGCGAACCGTGCGAATTCTCGCATTTTTGGACCGTTTCCATCGATTTGTGGCCACAGTTTGGACCAAATGTCATGGAACCCGAGGTTTTTTCAGCCGACGGTGAAAAGCTCACTGGCCAGCGAATTATTTAGTACGGCCCGGGGGCTCTTGTGGCTTCCATTGGAGAAGTCCTTAAACCAGGCGAAGAACTGCTTGGGATTCCCCCGCCAGCAATAGGTTCTGCTGCGCTGACGCCCTGGTGGCTTGCCTTCAACCAAAGCTACCCCAAGGAGGTCCCCTTAGAATTGGAGCTGCGGAGACCCCTCGCGCGCCAAAGCTGAGCGGGAAGCGGCAGTCGTTTTACCCCCTTCCCGCCCGCCGGTGCGGCCGTAATTCTTCGCACAAGCCTCTCTTAGCAGACAACTACTCATCCGCGTGTCCGTTGTCCCTTGAAGGACATCTGTGGGAACAGGCTTTTGGGAGGTCGACCGCCCAAACCACCAAGTCGCGGATTCCCATGAACAAGAGGCCGTTGGACAATTCCCCTTCAATTTCTTCGAATTCCATGCCTGCCCATCAGACTCCCGGAGCCAAGCCCAGCCCCGGAGCCCCAGAGTCCTGCAGCAGGTGCAGCGCCTGTGGCCACTTGGACGCCTGAAAAGGGTCGGGAAGCAGAATCCCCGGAAGGAAACCCATTTCCCAGCCAGGTTCTAGTAGCTTCAGAGATCAACACAAGCAAAGCGCTGGAAGAACGGTGAATGGCAGTGGAATCAAGCCCCCAGACTTGGGCCTTCAAGATGGATCCCAAAAATGGATTTTGGGACGGATCCCCACAGGTCGGCCGCCACTTCGCCGCTCCTTCCCCGCCTTCTCACATGCGCTGATGGCCGCGTTGCAGGACACCACATGAGCGCCAGCTCCGGTGCGAGACATGGACAGCAGCTGGAGGGCCTGGCGACTTCGATCGACAAATTGGATGGCCATGGCGCTATGGGGCAAATTTCTGGCCTGGCATGTCTTGGGTGTGCTATGGCAGAAATACATGTCTGGCTCATTTCCAGCAGATGCCTAGCTTGCTTCCAGTACAATTCTATTCTAGTTCTAGCATATGTCCATCATGCGCCCTAACTCCTGCTCAGCCATGCTTACCTCAATTCCAACGTGCACTCTGTGGTTTCCACAAAGTATGCAGGAGACCGCACCAAAAAAAAAACACAAAAAACAAGCGGACAACAAATGACACGCATGCGCCTTCCGCACGCACCAGCCCGCCTGCCGCCACTCAGCGGCTTTCTCGCAGGCGCTGATGAGGGCGCCGAAGGTGACGAAGCTGGGCTCAAGGTTCCGCCTGGACGAGGGAATGCCCACGGATGGAGACGTGTAGGGATCGGGACCCCTAAAAATGGCGGCTTTCCCTTTGGTCTCCCTTTAAACCAAGCTGAAAGGGGCACCTTCTCAAAAACTCTCACACACACACACACCCGTGGGTATGTTTGCTCATTGGAAGTGGAACAAATGTGCTTGAAATAACTCAGCTGGCAGGGTTCAAAGAGAATCCAACGGCTAGCTCGCCACGCCACCTCAGAAGGCTCACCCGCTGCGGCTTGCTGTGAGATAACGTACGATTCAAGCGGGGAAATCATAAGTTAGATATATGCTTGAGATGGGCTGACACGGGTACACAAACGAAGCCAGGCAACTGAGAGGGCTTTTAGTTTCATTTTCATGGACCTCCACATGTGGGGACAAAGCGGGCGGCTTGGTAATCTGAACTTGAAGGTCCCAAAACAGGACGCCAGTGGGGAACCATGCTTGCAGGCTGAAACCCTTTCTGTGAAGCCAACTCGGCTTTTGTACCTGTCCCTACTGAATGGCCCACATCATTTCAGTTTCTGTGCCCCCCTCCCCCCCCCCCACCCCTCCCCCCCCCGACGTGCTCCGCTCGGTCGGGCAAGGTGCCCCTCCATCGCCGCCAGCAGCTGCAGCGCCTGCTGCCACTCTGCCGCCTTCTCGCAGGCGCTGATGGCCGCATTGAACCTTCCCCCCTCAGATCCCCCGACCGTCGAAGTGATGTGTCCATTTTCGTCATACACGGTGACGTTTGGCGCACACACACACACACACACATAGTCTTGTGACAAGCAAACTCTTGGCAAACGCCAAGCTTGCTTTACTGTCAGCAAGTGCCCCGGTGTTCCCTACAATAGCCCCAGCAACAACCCATGTTCATTGGGGTTGAGCTTCACGGTAAGCCTTTTCATGAGCATTAGCCAAGACTTTAAAACCAGATTTGAATTCTGATCTAAACCGAAATTGTAGCTGAATTCTGCCCTTATAATACTCTGGGAAACGAAACATCTCGAGTTTTGTTTGTTTGTTTGTTTGTTTGTTTGTTTGTTTGTTTGTTTGTTTGTTTGATTGTTTGTTTGTTTGTTCCCCAAACAGCGAAGCATTGGGGTTCTAACTTGAGGTATAGAGAATGGGAAAGTGTGACGCCGGTTCCGGGGTCCTGTTTTCCGCTTGTCTTCCTGTCTCCCAGTCTCTCGAGTCAGATGCCAGATGCTGCAACGCTGTCTCCCGCTTGTCTCCCTGTGTCTCTCGTGCTTGCGCTGTGGATGCCAGGCTCCGGGGCGCTTGTCTCCCACAGTCTCTGCGGTCAGATGCCAGATGCTGTGACGCCGGCTCCAGGGTCGTGTCTCCCGCTTGTCTCCCTTTCGCTTGTCTCCCTTTGTCTCCCAGTGTTCCCTGGATTCCCTGTGTCTCCCAGTCTCTGCGGTCAGATGCCAGATGCTGCGACGGTCGTGTCTCCCGCTTGTCTCCCTGTGTCTTGTCTCTGCGATGCTGTGACGCTGGCTCCGGGGTCGTGTCTCCCGCTTGTCTTCCTGTGTCTCGCATCTCTGCAATGCTGTGACGCTGGCTCCGGGGTCGTGTCTCCCGCTTGTCTCCCTGTGGCTCGCAGTCTGCGATGCTGTGACGCTGGCTCCGGGGTCATGTGTCCAGCTTGTCTCCCTGTGTCTCCCATTCTGCGGTCACAGGCCAGATGCTGCTCCGGGGTCCCGCTTGTCTCCCTGTGTCTCCCAGTCTGCGGTCAGATGCGATGCTGTGACGCCGACTCCGGGGTCATTTTGCTGTGTCTCCCAGTCTCTGCGGTTGGATGCCAAGATGCTGTGACCCTGGCTCCGGGGTCGTCTCCCACTGATCGCTTGTCTCCCAGTCTCTGCGGTGGATGCCAGATGCTGTGTCGCTGGCTCCAGCCCCGCTTGTCTCCCTGTGTCTCGCAGTCTCCAGTGCCAGATGCTGCGACGCTGTGTCTCAAGATTGTCCCCCTGTGTCTCCCAGTCTCGTCTCGCTGTGCCAGACGCTGTGACGCTGGCCCCGCTTGTGACGCTGTGTCTGGATGCCAGATGCTGTGACGGTGTTTCCGGGGTCGTGATTCCCGCTTGTCGCTTGTCTCCCAGTCTCTGCTGCTGTCCGGGGTCGTGTCTCCCGCTTGTCTTCCTGTGTCTCGCATCTCTGCAATGCTGTGACGCTGGCTCCGGGGTCGTGTCTCCCGCTTGTCTCCCTGTGGCTCGCAGTCTGCGATGCTGTGGCTCCGGGGTCATGTGTCCAGTTTATCTCCCTGTGTCTCCCATTCTGCGGTCACAGGCCAGATGCTGCTCCGGGGTCCCGCTTGTCTCCCTGTGTCTCCCAGTCTGCGGTCAGATGCGATGCTGTGACGCCGACTCCGGGGTCATTTTCCTGTGTCTCCCAGTCTCTGCGGTCGGATGCCAAGATGCTGTGACCCTGGCTCCGGGGTCGTGTCTGATCGCTTGTCTCCCAGTCTCTGCGGTGGATGCACAGATGCTGTGTCGCTGGCTCCAGTCCCGCTTGTCTCCCTGTGTCTCGCAGTCTCCAGTGCCAGATGCTGTGACGCCGTGTCTCAAGATTGTTTGCCTGTGTCTCCCAGTCTCGTCTCGCTGTGCCAGACGCTGTGACGCTGGCCCCGCTTGTCTCGCTGTGTCTGGATGCCAGATGCTGTGACGGTGTTTCCGGGGTCGTGTTTCCCGCTTGTCGCTTGTCTCCCAGTCTCTGCTGCTGTCCGGGGTCGTGTCTCCCGCTTGTCTCCCTGTGTCTGGATGCTGTGACGCTGGCTCGGGGTCGTGTCTCCCGTGCCCCATCTCCCGCTTGTCTTCCTGTGTCTCCCAGTCTCTGCGGTTGGATGCCAGATGCTGTGACGCCGGCTGCGGGGTCGTGTCTCCCGCCTGTCTCTCTGAGTCTCCCACTCTTTGCGGTCATACGGTCAGATGCTGTGAGGCTGGCTCCGGGGTCGTCTCCCGCTTCTCCCAGTCCCTGCGGTAAAGGAGGGTCCCGGGCAAAACCAAAACCAACTGAAGCTGCTTCTTCTTTGCGAGTTTTGGGGCTGACCTTGCTCGCTGCCAGCTGGCTGTTTTCCTGCTTACAGCCCTCAACAGGAAAAATGAAGGCCCCGGGCACTTACCCAGCTTTCAGGCTGACCTGGCTTGCTTGGCATCCAGTAACCGGCGTTCGGCTCCCTTCGACTCCCTTCGGCTCACGTGGCAGCAGCGCGCAAGCGCAATTGAGAAGCATCAAAAGCAGTCCAGCTAGAAACATAGATTCGACAAGTCAGCAGGAACGACTTGCAAAAATGTTTAGCAATGGGGAAAGGGCGTGTCGCAGATTTTGCTGTTAGCCTGTGTGCAAAGGATGTGCCTCTAAGACTCTCTCTTGGCGAACTCCCCAGCAACATTTCGGAATGGCGGCTCTGGTGCTCAATGTGGTAATTGCAACAAGGACACACGGTCATGGCCATGTTTCGACACGTGCTCGGTGGCTGTAGAATCTAATAAGAGTTGCTAACGCCGCAGCCGTGTTTGATGGTTTCTCTTGGGAGCATGCGGCGCGCTGGACACGACAGAGATGAAGGCCCTGAATGACCAAGCTACTGCCGGCTCAAACACTGAGGATTTTCTGGAGCTGACAGAGGTGTGCGCCAAAGGGGCACCTTTGCTGACGCTTGCCAATTTGGCGCGGCGTGTGTCTGCGTTGCTAGGCGAGGATGTCCCGGCCGTAACGCTACAAGGCGCGGTCTGCAAGTTTATGCAAGTTCTCATGCTTTGCTTATGGCAAGACCTTTGGCCGAGCTCGAGACGAAGATAGCAACCAGAAGTGGCATGTGCCCAGTCTCGGCCGCAAGCTGCCAAGACTGATGCGCAAGTTTCAGCAGAGTAGCGAGACGGCCACCAAATGCTGCGGTGATGGAAAATCGTGCATTGAGTGTCCGTACTACGGAAGTTCCTTTGAAACTTCCTTTGATTAATGCCAGGTGTTAGGTTGATTCACCCCGAATCCCTGAGGCCTTCACTCTCGAACATGGCATTGACAAAACATGTTCCCCCTCGAAGTCGATGAACAACATTGATGCTTTTACCCGGCGTCAAGGAGATGGATGGACCAGATGTGTCCTCTTGCCAAAGAAGGGGACTTCCTACAGGGACATACATAGACTGATTGTAACTATGTGTTGCTCACATAAGCTACTCAATTTCGCACCTTACATGAAGGAGACAAGCCTTTTTTGGGTTATACAGACCTGTCATGCTTTGTTGCTGTTTGGGGTCGAGGCTGGTGTAATTTTTGATCAGCTCGGAAGAGACACCAACAAGTTGACTTGTGCGTCAACGCTCAAAAACCAACACGTTTTATTTGTTGAGTTTTTCCAGGCAGAACCAAAAAACACAATTTTGTTTTGGGTATCCGCTTCCAGCTCACATGGACAAAGCAACTCGATATGTTTTTGGTGTTCCTCTCCTAGCTGGCATGCCAAAAACAACCCGATTAGCAGGGTTCCACCAGAGTTCTGCAGGTGGTTTGAGGTAAGGTCCCACAAGAGTTCCAGCGGAGCGGGGTGGTTTGAGGTGAGGTTCCATGAGGGTTCCACCAGGGTTCCACCAGGTTCCAAGGGTTGACCAGGGTTCCACCAGGTTCTGAGGGTTGCACCACAATTCCACCAGGGTTCCACAAGCGCTGCGGGGTGGTCTGGGTGGTTTGAGGTAAGGTTCCATCAAGGTTTACCAGGGTTGCGCCAGGGTTCCACGTTCTGCGAGGGCTGTGGGGTTGTCGCCACAGTTCCACCAACATTCCATCAGGTTCTGCAAGCAAGGTTTTTACAAATGTTCTGCAAGGTTTTGTGATTGGCCCTGGAGGGAAGCAATTTGTCGTGCGCGCTGTCTGAAAAGCCATCGGAGCAGTAAATTGAAAAGCCATCGCTCAGAAGGTCGCTTTGCTCATGGGCGGAACACTAAGCAAACCCGAAACCAATGGTTTTCAGTACACTTTCACTGTTGGCTTTGTGGAAAATCAGATCATGTTGCTGCTGGGACTCACTGTGCAGCAGAGTAAATGCTTGGCATTACTGAGTATTACTTGGTGGGCTTTGGGTTCCATCGGTTCCACGAGGCTGCGAGGGCTATGGGGTAATGTTCCAAAAACGCTCCACGAGGTTTCCACCAGGTTCTGCAAAAGCTATTGGGGCAGCCCTGAGGAAAGGTAACAAAGTTTCACGCTCAGTTCCACGAGATTTTCACGAGGACGGTTTGCGAGGTTCGCCCGGGCCAGGTCGGGGCCCGCTTGCACCGTCGGGCCCCGCTCGGGCCCCAATTGCACCGTCGGGCCCTGATTGGGCCCCGATTGCGCCGTCGGGCCCGATCAGGGCGCGATTGCGCTGTCACTCTTAGCTTTGCTTTATAAGTTACAAGGCGGCATCCTGAGCAAAACCGGCGGTGAGGTGGGTCCCGGCGGGGCGGGTTCCGCCTGAGGGTGTGGTGCTGTTGGGGATATCGCCTGAGCTTTTTTGTTATTCCCCACATCTTTGTGTGGGGTTCTTACTTTTACCGCTCCGCGCCCGCCGTCCGCCGTCCGGCCCCGCCGTCCACCGCCCGCCCCGCCGCCCCCGCCGCCCACTCACTCACACAAACTCACTCACACACACTCACTCACACACACTCACTCACACACAGTCACTCACTCACTCACTCACTCACTCACTCACCCACTCACTCACTCACTCACTCACTCACTCACTCACACTCACCTCACTCACTCACTCACTCACTCACTCACTCACTCACTCACTCACTCACTCACTCACTCACTCACTCACTCACTCACTCACTACTCACTCACTCTCTCTTGCAGGGGCAACATATGGCAGCTGTCTAAAGGGACTGGATGTTGTCGAGCGCGCGGCTCGGGGGCTCAATCTGCGTGACAGGCGCAGCACTTTGGAGATGGCGCACAGATTTCGTGGCAGGCGCAGTATTTTCTGCATCTGGGTGTGTGTTTGCGTGGCAGGGGCAGCATTTGGTAGCTGTCTAAAGGGACTGGATGTTGTCGAGCGCGCGGCTCGGGGGCTCAATCTGCGTGACAGGCGCAGCACTTTGGAGATGGCGCGCAGATTTCGTGGCAGGCGCAGTATTTTCTGCATCTGGGTGTGTGTTTGCGTGGCAGGGGCAGCATTTGGTAGGTGTCTAAAGGGACTGGATGTTGTCGAGCGCGCGGCTCGGGGGCTCAATCTGCGTGACAGGCGCAGCACTTTGGAGATGGCTTGCAAATTTCGTGGCAGGCGCAGTATTTTCTGCATCTGGGTGTGTGTTTGCGTGGCAGGGGCAGCATTTGGTAGCTGTCTAAAGGGACTGGATGTCTTCGAGCGCGCGGCTCGGGGGCTCAATCTGCGTGACAGGCGCAGCACTTTGGAGATGGCGCACAGATTTCGTGGCAGGCGCAGTATTTTCTGCATCTGGGTGTGTGTTTGCGTGGCAGGGGCAGCATTTGGTAGGTGTCTAAAGGGACTGGATGTTGTCGAGCGCGCGGCTCGGGGGCTCAATCTGCGTGACAGGCGCAGCACTTTGGAGATGGCTTGCAAATTTCGTGGCAGGCGCAGTATTTTCTGCATCTGGGTGTGTGTTTGCGTGGCAGGGGCAGCATTTGGTTGACTGGATGTCTTCAATCTGCGTGACAGGCGCAGCACTTTGGAGATGGCGCACAGATTTCGTGGCAGGCGCAGTATTTTCTGCATCTGGGTGTGTGTTTGCGTGGCAGGGGCAGCATTTGGTAGGTGTCTAAAGGGACTGGATGTTGTCGAGCGCGCGGCTCGGGGGCTCAATCTGCGTGACAGGCGCAGCACTTTGGAGATGGCTTGCAAATTTCGTGGCAGGCGCAGTATTTTCTGCATCTGGGTGTGTGTTTGCGTGGCAGGGGCAGCATTTGGTAGCTGTCTAAGGGACTGGATGTTGTCGAGCGCGCGGCTCGGGGGCTCAATCTGCGTGACAGGCGCAGCACTTTGGAGACGGGGCATATTTCGTGGCAGGCGCAATATTTTCTGCATCTGGGTATGTGTTTGCGTGGCAGGGGCAACATATGGCAGCTGTCTAAAGGGGCTGGATGTTGTCGAGCGCGCGGCTCGGGGGCTCAATCTGCGTGACAGGCGCAGCACTTTGGAGACGGGGCATAGATTTCGTGGCAGGCGCAGCATTTTCTGCATCTAGGTGTGTGTTTGCGTGGCAGGGGCAGCATTTGGTAGCTGTCTAAGGGACTGGATGTTGTCGAGCGCGCGGCTCGGGGGCTCAATCTGCGTGACAGGCGCAGCACTTTGGAGACGGGGCATAGATTTCGTGGCAGGCGCAATATTTTCTGCATCTGGGTGTGTGTTTTGGCATACAGTTTCTTTTGGCATAGAGGCATTTCACGTGGCATGACCATACACACACACACACATATATATATATATATATATAAATGCGACCGCCCGCCCCGATGGATCTACCTTTTGGCTGTTTGAAGGCTATTTCGGAGATGGAATGCCGTTGTCTTATATGGAGTGACCCATGCGACTTGATCAGCATCAGCTTACCCTAAGCAAGGACATCTTCAAAATCTAAATTGAAATAGCAATGCCAATTATGTGTTTTTGTTGCAAAGGAAACCCTATTTAGCTTATATTCAAAGTCAGAAATTCCACTAGAATTGTTCCTTACTAGATTACATTCAATTCGAAATAGAAAGTGGAGAAACAATTTCGCGGGAAAGGACGTTCTCCGCAAAACATATATTGAAATAGGAATCCCAGTTATCAATGATCTTCTAAATGGAAACCCTATTCAAATCATCTTTAAGTCTAGAAAACATATTACGTGTTGTTCACTTTTAATTTATAGTTAAATTCTAATTGGAAAGTTGAACACATCAGCTTGGAACAAGTCATCCTTTTGAACTTCTAGTTTGAAATAAGAATTCCATGAGGAACACCTATGTAAGATATCTTTAAAATTAGAAATTCTGATAGAATATGTCTTTTAATTGACACTATGCTGAAAAATCAACCCGATTGAACATCTAGTGTCAAATTAAGAATGTTGATTACAAATCTTGTTCGGACAGGAAATCCTATTCAAATTATCTTTAAACTGGACGGAGTGAGAGAGAGCGAGGGGGCGAGAGAGAGAGAGAGAGAGAGAGAGGAGCAACCTGCAGCACGCTGCGACCTAACCCTGGCTTCCCTCCCGGCATCTCAGTCAGGGTGACAAAAGCCACCGTCCACTTGTATCTTTAAGCTAGAAACTCTTACTGGGGTTTGTTCCTTGTTCAACTCCATTTCAATTCTAATTAGACAATTGAACAAACACAATCCTAGAAAAAGACCCCCCTTTAAAATGACTTTGCAATTCTATTGGCAGACAAGAACTCTAACTGACTTGTTGTATTGTTTATCCTTGTCGAATACATTGAATTCCAAGCAAACAACAATAGAACACAGTGACTTTATTTGAACAAAAACATGTTTCCAAAGAAACCCCTTGAGCAAACATCTGCGAGAAATAGGTCCGATTCCTGCAAACGTGAGTCAATAAACCCAAAATCCTGCACCCTAAGCCTGTCCATTCTAAGCTAAGGTTTGGTCAGAAGATACAAACAAGCAGCTATGTTGGAGCCAATGGCCCAAAAGTGAACACTTAAAAAATAAAACAATCACGTAAAGTATGGAGCTAACAGCCCAAAAGTAAAGTAAGTGCACAATTCTGGGGCCAATGACCTAAAAGTAAAAAAGTAAAACAAATCTGGAGCCAATGACCCACAAGAGTAAGTTTCTGGAGCCAGAGACCCCAAAATCAAACAAATAAGCTCAGGCGATATCCCCCACAGCATGCGGTGCTCTTTTTAGTGTTCGCACCACCCCGCAGCCCTCACAGAACCTCGTGGAACCCTCGTGGAACTCTGGTGGAGCCCTGGTGGAACCCTCGTAGAACCTTACCTCAGGGCCGCCCCGGACCACCCCGGACCACCCGGAGCCTATCTGGGCTGAGACCCCAAAGCTTTCAGCTGTTGGGGGAAAATCGATAAGTAACAGTACATTTCTGGAGCCCAGGGTACAAAATTAAAAAAGTGAAAACGGGGAAACAAAGGTGAAAAGTAAAGAAAGCAACAACAAAATGTAACAAAGTAACAAGTAACACAATTCAGCCCATGGTCCTAAGTAAAATGCTTTGATCATGAACTGAACCATCTTTTTTTAATTAAAGCTTTTTACTCTTTTACTTGTGGGTCATTGACTCCCGAATTTTACCTTTTTGCTTTTGGGGCCATGGCTCCGATTTTACTTTTTTACTTGTTTACTTTTGGGTCTCGCTTTACGTTTTCACTTTTGGACCAATGGCTCCAACATAGCTGTTGCTTTGCATTTTCTGACAAAACCTCAGAATAGAAATAGGACAGAGGTAGATTCACACTGGATTCAAGATTCCCTGGAAAGTTTGGCCTAAAGCTTTCAGATTGTCTTTGGACATGCGCCCTTTTTGCTGCTTTCCCCATAGCCCCCAAAAAGGACCGAACACACTGCACATACCAGTGATTTCCAAAGGAAGGTAGATCCATGGGGGGGGACCACATAAATCAATATATAGATATACTCCTTCCGTCCACCACCATTGAACCCGCCAGGGGTGCCCTTGTAGAGGGAAAGTATTGCTCAGACCTGCCAGTCAAGTTCTTTGTGGCTGGGAGGTCGTTTTGTGAAAGCGGGCCAGTCTCCAGAGAGCAACGCCTGTTTTGGGCAGTTCAACAGGGAGACCAAAACGAAAGCAGGACACCAACCACCCAGGGGGACACAAGATTCCCTGTCATGTCAATGTCCTTCTACAAGCATGGACAACAGAGCTCATCTTAATCAAATGGAAGCAATGAACCAGAGATCTCGACACTGCCATTTTAGCCGCTACAGCACCCTCTCTAAGCACCGGTCACGTTGAGGCCCTTTTCCTTTGGTTTCCAATTCAAACCAAATCAAAAATGGGTACCCTCAAGAAAGACACACCCATATCAATTGGATGGCGGTTCATCGGCTTTCCGCAGAAGCCGCGTGCAACTCGCGTTGCTCATGTCGAAAGCCGGGCTTTGGGCCTGTCCGGGTAGTCTTTCTCCTTCTATGGAATCTTGGAAATGTCTGACGCACCGAACTCAACCACAACGGCCTGACATTTTCGTAGGGCCCAAACTCACAAAACAACAGTCCATGTATAGAAGCTATTTGTCCATCTGCGCAATACCACGCCATATCTAAAACTCACTAAGACAGTAAAACATCAACTCGTGCTGGCTTTACAGCGGCTTTATATCAATGTCAATCATTGTACTGCGGGCGTAGAACATGCACATCTACCGGGCTCCCTGATTTCCCCCGTACACATCACCTCACCTGAAGGTCGCTCTTAGATCCTAGTCGCTTTCTCACAAAACAGAAAGTTATTTCGGTCAAGCTAACGAGCAACCCATGTTCTTGACAACCCAAAGATGCAGTTTAAAGCTTCCAAAAACAGGGTTGCTCCCAAATCCCTCAAGGCTAGACACTCGTCTTTGGTAAAGGGAAATCAAAGCAAACCAAAAAAATGCACACTTGTGCGTTGGTCATCTTCAAAAGGCTCGCAGCAGAACATACGCCGAGGCTCCCCAACAGCACTGCCGTTAAAAACCTGCGTTTAGTATGGAGTTGCCAGATGCAGGTAAAGCGAAGGGTCGAGATACTTCAGGCCTCATTAGCTCTTTGTCTGACGGACAAACAAATGAACGAAGTAGATATAGTTTGGCTATCTTAGGCAGCAAGACATGCCGCCACGCGCTGTTGGGCACGAAAGGAACAACCGGGCCCTCCTTGCAAACTTGTTTTTGCCAAGCTGCAGAATTGCATCGGCTCGCACCTCCGGTCTCCTGCGCTTCCCGTTGGGGTCTTCTTCGGCCAACCTTTCAGATGACCAGCCACTGGGATGGGTCTTCAGAAGCCCCCAGCAAAAAAACACCAACTGGCCAGAAGAGGCTACACTGTTTGCAAGGGTGCCCTCTGAGACAAACTCAAACATCAAGCAATGTCTTCTTTTGAGGATTTTTTTTCCCTCGGAGACAAGTCGGACTTTTGCTCCAAGCAATTTAGCTTTTCGCATGTCAGTAAGCCGTTTCCCTTGCAGCGCTCCTCTGCGCCTCCTCTAAAAGCTCCAGTGCCTTCAGGGGCCAAGTGCTGGTTACATGTTACTGGGCTGCGCTCAAATCCCCCGCTAAAAGTTTAACTTTTAGTGGGTCAAATGGAAACTACCACTAAACACTAAAATGTTAAAAAGCTAAGGGGATGGCTGGGAGCCACCAAGGTTACGTAACCCCCCTGAAACATGAGCGCGCCCGAAGGAGCTTCATGTGGAAGTCGACCACGTGATGCTTAAATCACCCGCAAAGCGAAATACAAGGACCGCCGCTTAAGCATCATTCGGGTGTGAATTTGAGGGGTGGGACTCTTTGCGGACAGCATTTACACGAGGATTCAAGCCCGCCAACTGCTTTTGAGGGTGTCCCCCCTGGAACAAATGAGAACCATTTGGGCATATCCTTTCAGGCTGGATACCTTTCTTGTTCACCCAAAAACGGTGATCTGATGGATCATATCGGGTCGCTAGAAGTTGCCCATGAGTATGGAAGCTTTCTGAAGTATTTTGCTTGAGATCGTTTTCCATGCAGCGTTCACCCTACCAGAAAACCCCTGGTTGCGCGCCCCGCAATACAGAAGGAACCCAAGGGCCCCCCCAACCCCCCGCACATGTTTCTAGAATCTTCTTACGGGTGATTGAAGCTACACATTTTCGACACGGTTGCGGGGCTCTGCTTGGCCCACTGTGCTCGGCCTGCGGCCACTGGGCGGCTTTTTCACAGGCGCTGACGCACGCGCTGAAGGTCACCACTGTGGGCTGAAGGCCTCCGTAAAGTGCCGCGTGGTGTAGCAGGCGCAAGGCCTGGAGAGGTCGGCAGTAGTTGGCCATGCGTCAAAAGCCAAATCGTACCCCCAGTGAACATCCCAGTCCAACGATGAGGTTTAAACATGTCGCGCCCCTAGGCTTTTGGACACACCTGTGTGCTTGCTTGCCAGGACCTGTCAAGGGAGTTTTCCAAACTCCAACGCGTTACTTGAGGTCTGGCGGGAAAGCCTTGCTTGCAGGCTGGGAATTTGGAGTTGTCTTGTTTGGGGTATTTGGTTGCGCTGGGGTGATGTTGCTTCTGATTTTGTTGAGTGGTTGGCGAATCATGTTGACGCCAGAAAAACAAAAGATGGGCCTCGGCACTGGACCCCCCCAAAATGGCGCGCGGTGGTTCTTTTGAAGTGAGCTCAGATTGATCAACGATTCGGCAGAGGCATTTGCCTGGATCCCCAGGTCGCCCCTGTTTTGTTCTTTTTGCAGAAGCAGCATGGTGCACACGCGGCGCATCACCCTTGCACATTGCGCCGGCACGCTTCGCGTGTGCGTAACTTTTTGCGCCCAGATAGCGCCATGGATGGCCGCACGCTGGCTCACAGAGCTCGATGGGCTTTCGACTGCGTGCAACACGCAGACGTGGCGCGGCGCGCTGTGCACACATCATCTTGCGGTGGACCTATTGTTCTTTTGTTTGAAGAGATGGCTGAAAAACGAAAAGGAAATTATATAAAGACGCCCTAAAAGCCTTTAGGGCCACAACTTAGCGTCCCAAAACCCCGACGCATTCACTGCATCGCGCCTGGCGCCACTGGTAGCACTTCTCGCAGGCGCTGATGGCCGCGTTAAAGGTGATCCTCACCGCGTTCGCTAAAACCGGCGGTCGAGATGATCGTCTTTGGGATAGCTTCGAACGGAAATCGAAGGGAAGCCATCCGTTTTGGGGGGGTCATCCATATGTGTGTTTGGAGGGGCACCCTTGTTTGGAATGGTTTAAAGGGAAACCAAAGGGGCGATCAAACATAGGGGCCCCCCAAACGGTGGCTTGCCCTTTTGTTTTCCCTTGAATTTGCCCCATGCCTCGAAACATGACATACTCACTGCTCAAAATCGGGGAGCACAGAAGCCCTGCTTAGGTACCTGTTGGAAGATTCCATCTTTACTTCACAACCCTCACATGCTGACACGCCGTGATTGGATTTCTGTTCTGATTCTTCCTGGTCTCTTTCATGCTTGTGGGGTTTTCTGTGCGGTTCCAGTGTTCGCTGGTGGTTGGACTCCTTTTGTACATGCGCCCGCATGGCTTTCTCAACGGGGACCTCAAATCGTTGACCTGCCATTTACCTTCCCTGAGCTGCCATCTAAAGCGGTCCCTAGAAAACACCCATGCACGAAACTGTGGGGTTGCCAAATCATGAGGCCATAGTTACTCCAGACAAAGTCACCCAAAAGGAAAGGCGGGAACTGGATGCAAGCGCAAACGAACCAGGTGTATGGTGGGTGTAACAACCTGGCAGATTGATAGGTTGCGTTTCCTCCACAAGTGATCCGGATTTCACTAGTCGGCACCCCAAATCAAGAGGGCTTTTCAATATCTCGGGACTTAGGGAGCCTCTCTCTTCCCTTCAACCCGAGTTGCCTAACACCATTTCTTTACTTCTGGCTGTCCCATCCAACTTCCCAATTTCCCTTCTGTACATTTCGCCGAGAACGTGCGCCGAGGCTCAGGTCCGCCAGTTGGCGCTGCAGCGCCTCCTGGAGCAATGCCACGGCAACTTCCCAGGCCGTGCCGCAAGCGCTGACCGCGGCATTGAAGGAGACCACGTTGGGTCGCAGAGTGCTGGCCGAGACCTTACCGAAAGGATCGATCCAAGGTAGAGGCGTAGACCAGGTCCCCCAGTGCCAACTTTCACCGCTTCTTTTTTGGGGGAGGTTCGGTTCCCCTAAAATAGACTACAGAAAGAAGGGTACCAACTTATTGTAGCCTCTCTACTGGAGGACCTAATAGAGGTAGAGTAAGTAGTTCAATCCTCTCGCGCTCAATCCTGGAATCCAAAAGTCCTGGGGGAAGAAGGTTGGTCTGAACAAAAAACAAAGGACATGCGAGTTTTCTACCCTCACATCAGGGTTTGTCTCTACATGGAAGCCACCGCCAATGGGAGTGATGCGATTTACGCTTGGAATCCCTTACAACCCCAAATATGATCCGCGGGGGGAAAACACATGGAGACAAATGGAAACCACAAAAACCAGACGCCCCCTCCCCCCCCAGAGGGTCGACTCCTTTCAGCCTGAGACACCGAGGAGAAGAGAGCCAAGGCAAGCTGCCAGTGGCCAGCTTTCTCGCATGCGCCTAGTTGAGCGACTCGCACCGGTCTGCGTCAACGCGAGGGAGATCTTCAACCATGTTGACCGTTTGGTGACCATTGACATGGGGGGTTCATGAGCACTAATAGACTTGGACTAACAACCGTTTTTGGCAATTATCCTTGAAATTCATACCCAAAGGCTAGAGCACGGATGAGGGAAGAATCCCCTAGTTGGACTACATCTTCCCGGGGTCCCAAAACCTGCTCTTCCAACTACCTGCTTGTTTGCTTCTCGAACCATCGGGTTCTCAGCCTAAAGGAAACCTGTTGATTGCACTCACTGACACAGTGAGCTCATGAACCCACCCGCTCGCCCGCCCGCCCTCCCACCGAACGAACCTTTTCAAAAGTCTCGAACCACGTTGAGCCAACCAAGCCACGCCGGCCCAATCCGATCCGAGCCCCCGCATACCCAAGCAATGATCAGCATCTCTTTCTGCAACCCAAGCCCTCAATCCCCGAAACCCAAGAAAGGCCCTAAACGTCCCAAGCAGTGGAACCTCACCAACGCGGCAACCGCTCCTTTCAAACAAAAACACACACACCCTTCACCAAATCAGCAAACAAAAACAAACCCCATTCAGCCTCCACATTTCAACCCTTTCCGTTTGCAACGAGGCCTTTTGCATCCTTTTGCTTCGAGGCGCTGATGCCCGCGTTGCAGGTGATCACATCTGGTTCGAGGTCCCTCTCTCGCACTGCGCCCAGCAGCGCCAACGCCTGCTGCCACTCTGCCGCCTTGACGTCGGAGGGGTCGCGCTTTTAGAGACCCCCCTCCACCAAAAGGGGTTGCGCTAAAGGGAAGCCAACAAGGAAGCCACAACTTTTTGGGTTCCCCTATGTTAGGCGGACATGACTTTTTCCTACATCAAAAAGGGCGACGCACTTGAGCACCAAACCCCCCTTGAGGCGCCCTTTCAAGTGCCCGGACTGATCCCCAGTTGGGGGCTGCACGGGTTCACGAGTTTTCCCAATAAGGGTTCCAGCGGTGCTAAAGCTTTGCTATGGACCCCCGGTTTTCAACTTGTACTGCAGATTGGGGCTGTGTCCCCCAGAAAACAACAGCACAGAAAAATAAACAATCAACCATGCCAATCGTGGACGGGATTGGAATGGGCGAACAATTGCCACACCACTAAAAGCATCGCATCTGAGGAAGTAGAGTCGTCTTAGGTGTTGTAGGCACAACCCAAGTCAAAGCCATGGTTCCTCCATCTGTGTGTGTGTGTGTGCTTGTGTGTGTGTGTGTGAGTGTGTTTTCTGGATAGCGTCCCTGCTTTTTCCCTTACAAACCTTGAACATTGGTTGCTTGATTTCCAAGAGGTTGATCAAAAGCCAGCTGGACCGCGGCTCATTGCGCAGAAAGGAAGCCCTCCCACGAACAAACTCACTTTCAGGGACCGCTGGACCAAGTTGGAGATTGCTTGATTGAAACCCCCAGAAGAGGAACCACCTAGGGCCCCCGGCTTTTTCACATGCACTGATCGCAGCGTTGAGCAGCACCACATCGGCTCGCAGTTGCTTGCGCTCCACTTCTTCCAGCAAGGCCAGCGCATGTTGCCTCATAGGGGGGAATTTATATTGGGGATGTTTTGGGTGGGCATTCCCCTCCCACCAATTAACATGGAACCTTACAGGGGGGGGGTCCTGGAAGGCCATTTTCCATTTAAAGGGACCCCTGTCAGGCTCCACTTTAATTTGTGGGAGGGTGTTTCGCTGGGATTCATGTCATTTGTGAAGTCATGGCCATTTGGAGAATGCCCAACCTCAAACTCAAGCAATCGAATCAGCCCCACGCTTGGCCTCCATTCAAAAGATGAGGACCCGCCCATCCCAAAACAATTGTGCCATGGTAAAAACTCATCTAGGTCATGGCTCCATCACAAAGAACTCTGAGGATGGTTGTCCCAAGAAGGGGCTGAGGCAGCCTCGCACAGAGTATTCCATGGCAGGTATGCTTGCAGCAAGGGCCATCATATTTCCTGCCATCCTTCCACGCACGCCCCAGAGCCGAGCTGCCATTGCTGCGACTTCTCAGCACCTGTGAAAAGTGATGGGAATTCAGATGAACCCAGGCATTTGATCTGGGGTCGAGATTACGCCCAAAGACACCTGCACTTGCAGCGAAAGTGCGCCCAACACAGCCAAAACGCATTGTGGGGGAAGCTATCCAAAAGAAAGGGACCCTGCGTATTTGTAGCGGAAGCGAAAGCCATCCACAAAGGAAGCCAATACGTGTGCTATAGGAGAATCTATTCAAAACAAACGCAACACACACACAAACACACACATGCATTTCTGCAGGGAATGCACGACCGGAAGACCGTGTTTCCGTACAAAAATGCACCAGGAGACATCTGTGAAGGAAAGCATTCCACAAAGGAACCGATCGGATCCCGAAGGCACATGAGATGGCCGCGCTGTAGGTGATGATGTCGCTTTGCAAGCGTGTGGCTTCCACCTCCGCCAGCAGCGAAAGCGCGACCTGCGCCAACACCGGCTAGCAGTGAACCTGAATTGTGCCCAGTGGAAATTCAGGGCCTGTAACCAGGTAGGAGGACGAGTGCACTACTTCAACAACTCCAGTCTGCCTTCCGGCCACTAGAATGGCACGTCGTGCAAGAAAGGCCTAAAAACCTTGCGGCCCACGAGGGGATTCTGAAGGGTTGATTGTGATCTGTTGATTGTGACACACACACACACAAAAACAATCAAACAACGACAACTAAACACAACACCACCTGGTCCATGTTCTGCATTAGGGCAGCACCTGTGCAAGTACACGCTGATCGTTTTCCCGGTGTCGGGTGCATGTCATGTGGCTCCACACCCTGCCCCCAAACCCTCCCAGCTCCAACCTTTGACCCTGTGAGAGTTAAATGCTTTGACCCCCTTTCAGCAAGGTGAATGGGGATTATACCCACCCAAACCACGTCTAGGTCCTCCAGTAGAGAGGTCACAATAAGGGTACCTTAGACCAAACTGTGTCCTCTTTTATGTGTTGGGCAGTTCCGAACCTTTAAGGTCACGAAAGAACCCACGTAACAACCTACGTCGCAACTCACGTCCCTGCACATGCGGCAAACAAACAGCCTCAACACAATCAGCCCTACATATAGTTGCTCACAACATCTTGCAACATAGTATGCAATAAACTGCATAATTATGCGTAGCAAATCAATGTTGCAAGCAACATAAAGTTCAGCGTGGCACTGCGACAACACATACCGACATGTTTGCAAGGCCAAGTCATCAGACATCTTAAGAACATAATTGCGAAGGCATGGTCTGTGGCTACATTGGCTTGGCACTACAGTTGTGCCCACTAATTCTTTGCTCACGGCAAGAAGTAAGAAGCAGCTTGTGCCAATTTAAGAGTTCAAGATTGAGCATTCGAGTCAAGAACCGGCTACATCTTGACATATGTGTAAGGCTAATATCTTGAGACAAATCACGGTCTAAAGAACGGTTCAGAACGGTTCTTCTGCGTCCGAGCGCTGGCCTCGGGAACGGTTCAGAACGGTTCCGTGGCTAGGAAAGGCTTGGAACGGTTCAGAACTGTTCAGAACGGTTCTGAACCAAGATGCGTCTATGGACACCCGTGACCTGCCACGGTTCAGAACGGTTCAGGTTGTAGCGGGTTTGCTTTGCAGGAACGGTTCAGAACGGTTCAGCTGCTTGAATGTTTGGGTGCATTTCTGATTGTAATGAGTTGTCTCCACCGATCGTCCTGGAGGCAACTCACGAACACAAACGTTATTGCGAGATTTCTGGCATGTCATGCTTAGTATGCTGGAAAATATTGCAAACTTAGTTTTGCACAAGAAGTCAAAGCGGATGTAGCGGTAGCGCCTGTCGGAAACCTCAAAGTCACAATGCGAGCTGATTTCCTGCAGGATTCCGGGTGAGGGCGTGGGAAGCTTGAGCCACCTGACACGACACATGACCACTTTGCATTCTTGCTCAGGGCGAAGTAGTCAAAGCAGTCTCACTGCTTGCAGATTCCAAGATGACGGCTTTTGTCAGGGGTTGCGAGGAAACAAACAAATGAAGCGTCCAAACTCCTCCCAGCGACTGAAATTCCAAAGCACTTGCACGCATTGCTCCTGACCCTGAAAAAAACTGTTCGGAACCGTTCGGAACCGGTCTGAACCGTTCAGGCGAGGCAAACGTGCTGCGCAAAAAATTACGCGGAATGCGCGCGGACTGTCGCTTGCGAAGCTTCTCTATTTTGTTTGGTCTGAAACAGTGACCAAAAGGGTCTGGCACGAAGCCAACAATAATGCACGAGAAAACCAGCGCTAGAGGCAATTTCCGCGTGGCACGAGTGAAGAACAACTCGGGCAAGCACACATACAGGCCGTCTTGTCTAGCTACCTGACACGAAGGGTGAACAACGCCCTGTCTGAACAGAGGATGGTTCGGGTGCATCCACGCTGGGCTGGTGAAGCTTGGCTGAGAACAGGAAAGTTTAGTGGGGCTGAAGTGGCGCAATGTAAAAACGCAAGTTGAAACTGGATGCAAACCTAGTATAGAAAAAATGGCAACATGTACGCTGGAGAGGAATATTGTTAGGCCAAACTTGGTTGCGGTCTGGAAATAGCGTTAGGCAAGAACATCTGTCACATTTGCGCCGGCCCGGCGCAAGTCCAAAGGCACAGTGGATACAAATAGGGTAATGTCAGTAGAAAAACGGGTTTGCGCCGGCACGGCGCAAATCTGTTGCAATTTGGCCACTGTCAGGCAAGAACGTCACACATTATGTATTGCCAGCTGCTGGGCTGGTGTGTGTGTGTGTGCGGGTTTGCGCCGGGCCGGTGCAACCCCATCTTCAAGTTGGACTTGACCTCGCCTATGTGTAGCCACCGTTGTCTTTGGATTTGCGCCGGGTCTGCTTGAACACACCAAATGTTCTTGCCTGACTGCTGCCAAATGCGCATTACATTTCCGCCGGGCTGGCGCAGACCCGATTGAAAGCCGACATGACTTTGCCTATTTGTAGCCACTGTTGCTTTTTGGATTTGCTCCGGGGTGGTTCAAATGGGCAGGGTTACGAGACATACTGGAATGACAGGTAAGGTGCTTGCACACACACACACACACAGATTCACACATATGTACGCATACATGTATGCATACACACACAAACATGGCCTCTGTGTGTTCGAACGGAAATTGAGTTGCTGCAACATGTTTGTGTTTTGTTACACAACCCTTTCCCATACCCAAAACCTCCCTTCCCAGGCAAAACACATAATGCCAAGTAAAGAGGCCACAGTTTGGGCTAAAGGGTACCTTTTTTTCTGCAGTCTATTTTAGTAGGGGAAGCCTCCCCGAAAAAAAGGTAAAAGGGCACTACTGGGGGACCTAGACGTGCGGGCTGCTCTGGGGGCTATTTCCAGGGAGTCCCCTTTCCCAGCGCCGCGCGCCTGCCATTGGCCAGCTTTCTCGCAGACGCTGATGCTGGCGTTGTAGGTCACCACAGTGGCCTGTGGACAAATATCTCACCTTTTCAGTGAAACTGAAGTGGGAAGCCGAAAGGAAAGTCGGCGGTGGTACCCTTATTGGGTCATCACTTTGAACGGGATTCCCCAAACAATTCTTGCGCAATGGCCCCTTGTCTCAACATGTTAAAGCCCTCATGGTTTCAAGAACCACCGTTTGCTTAACGGAGCTTAGGGTCTGGTTGTTAAAAGACAGATTTCCCCAACTTGGCCTGCAGGGAAGCTTCCTCCAGCTCCTGCAGTAGAAGCAAAGCATCCCGCCAGCGGCGCTGCTTCTTGCAGGCCGTAATGGCCTGACATGGCGCCAAAAGAAACCCAAAGTAAACTAGTATGCAAGAAGAACTATGTTTAAACACAAACCATTTAGGGTTCCATTTTGGGTTCAATTGGAGTTCCATTGGGGTTAAACCCCAGGCTTCGCCTAAGGGGATTCGATTCCCATGTCCCATTCCCGAGCCTTGTTGAAGGAGATCACCGAGGGCACGACTGCCATACCCGCGCAAAGGCGTGCGAGTCGTCTTGAGGGTAGCCTTTGCAGATTGTCTTAAAAGGGGAAACCCAAGGGACCCCCACTATTTAGATTGGCTTAAAGGGAAAGCAAAAGGGACACCCGCTATTTTGAGGGTCCCAACGCGAGTGCTATAACTCGAATGGCCTGGAGACTTGAGTCCCGTCAAAGGCCGGGTTGCTCACATAGGTAAATCTGTGCTTGAATGTGCCCACAATTATAGCAAACTCGGACGCGAATTCTAGTGGAGCGTGAAAATGGCTGAGCGGCGGTGCGAGACGAAATCGGAGCAGCTGAGATAGCCAAGCAATCACATTCTAGTGCAAGCAGCGCCCTTTGTGCAAGGCGCTTGTTTAATTCACGGTCCCCAAATGTATGTCCCTTGGGCCATGGTTTTCTTTTGCATGGATCAACTCAGGCTCAACTTTGACCAACTTCGGGTGCAACCCCCAAAGCACATGGTTACCTCCCACTAAAAATGCTACCTCCCACCAAAAGCAACTGCGGCCGAGATGGCCATCTCTGCTCTGTAACTTGCCTTTCGCGAGTGCTCGTTGCGTCCGTGAGTGCAGGCCCCACGCTCGGCAATATCGCAAATCCAATTTGGCGGGCGCTTTAGGTTTGTCGCAACATGAGTTGTTTCACGTTGGCTTCCATTTGAAACCCAAAGAGGGGGTCCCCCGCAATAAAGGAATGCATATCGACCAAGGCATGTGGCGAGGCAGTCATGTGCCGGCAGTTGGTCAAGACACTCGGCACTTGCCGTCGGGTGCGTGAGGCCGTTGAAAGGCAAAACCTTCAAGTCCAAACTCCGGAAGCGGGGGGCTTAAACCTTGGCCGTGATCAATCAAACATCCACTTGGCACTTGGGTGTGTCTTTGTTACGGGGTTTCCCATTAAACTCATCTAAGAACGGGTATCCCCCAAAAAAAGACAGGCTTCCACCTTCAGCATGAAGCCGCTATACAGCTGGAGCAGGCAGCCAGAACGACAACGGAAGTACGATTCGGACGCGGCCTTGCTGGCTCCACCTTTTCCAGAAGAGAAGTACCAATCAGCACCGGGGCCCACCTCGCGCGGGCTTACAGCTCTCGCTCTCTCTCTCTCTCTCTCTCTCTCTCTCTCTCTCTCTCTTTCTCTTTCTTTCTCTTTCTCTTTCTTTCTCTTTGTCTCTCTTTCTTTCTCTGTCTTTCTCTTTCTTTCTCTTTCTTTCTCTTTCTTTCTCTTTCTTTCTCATTCTTTCTCATTATTTCTCTCTTTCTCTCTCTCTTTTTCTCCGGGGACGGTCCTTTTTTGGGCTGTTTGACAGGGAGGCGAAGATAAAGCACTTTTGTTCCCCAACGGCTGACAGCCTTGGGGTCTCAGCCCGGGGTGGTCCGGGGCGGCCCTGAGGCAAGGTTCCGAGGGTTCCTTCCACCAGAGTTGCACCAGGGTTCCACGAGAGTGGTGGTTTTATTCCCTTCAAATTTGCATTGATGTGTCACACCCTTCCGCGATTCTTTCCGCGAAGCTTCCGCGGTGTGAAGGGCACCTTCCGCGAGCTTGTTTCTATAAATTTCTATGTAACTGCTTCCGCGGGCCTTCCGGGAGCAAGTTGCTTCCAGAAACTGAGGACGGCAGCTTCCGCGAGGGGATTAGTGCGCACGGCTTGCTGGGAAACGCACTTAGCAAACACCACCCAGACGAAATCAAACCACTATGCGCTGCTAGCACCTCTTTTGCTTCGACGGAGACGCGCAGGCTGCAAGGCGAGCGCTACGGCAGGGAAGACCAGGACGAAGATGACGAGCTGCTGCTCGAAGATGAGGAAGGTGATTTTTCACGGACTCGCTGGCGCCTCTTTTCGCTTCTTGCCGCCTTCAAGGACATCCGCTCCTCTGAGCTTCTCACAGGCTGCAAATCTGCTTCTCCACATGGTACGTCCTCTCAGAACACAAAACCTTTGCACAATCTGTCGTCTTTGGGCGTCCCCAACGCCGATTCTGACTGTCCGTGCATGTCCGCGCCAGGGTGGCCGGCCTATGCGAGCCACCCAACCAGAGAGGGGGAATGGTAAAACGTGAATCAACATGCCAACGTGCAAAGGTCGTAAAACAAAGCTGTACAAGGGCTCAAATGTGAAAGGGATGGGGCGATGTACGCTCGCATCGACACACGCCGGATGGACCAGCCAAGGTCAACCCAAGCTTGACGCGCTGCGTCCGGCGTTGGCGGGAACTCACCCCACGGGGTGGGGGCTTAGCCCGCACGATCAAACGGAAAAGGAAATCCCAGATCGCTGCGTACCGCAGAATCCCTGACACAGGAGCCCCCGGATTAGTCTCATGCATGATAGACAGGTGTGTCAGGAAGAAGTGCGCCATGTGGCTTTCTTGAGCAAACGTTCAGGCGCGAGCCCACCTCACTAGGAGGACTTAGCCCACGCGGACAAGAGAAGAGATTGGATGTTTACGGCTTCCAGCCCAAACACCTTTTTCCTGATATCGAAGGTTGGCGGTAATGCGAACCATGTCAAAAAGGCCAGACATGACCTCTTTTCTTCTGGAGGTCCTTGATCTGTTTCGGTAGGAGGGTAAGGTCCTCCTGCTGAACTGCAGGGATCCTTCGGGCTTGCGGTAGAATGAGGAGAAATCGGGCTGCCGCCAGCGTGAACTGCAACACCAAAAAAGGCGACCAGTGTGAACCTTTCGAGTGGCTTTGCTCCATGGTAAGATCTCCTGTTTGGTAATGGTCTTCAGGGCCCGGAAGAAGCTCTAATGACCATGCTCGGCAGGGGACTGACAAACCCCATAAACTGTGGGGTGGAAGTCCGGTGTGCTCCTTGAACGAAACAAGGAGTTCCAGCCATGTTATCTGACCTGCATCATCGTCTTGAACAGGCCGCCTCAGAAGTTTTATCCGTTTCATAGCAGCGAGGGTGAAGGGGCGGGTTTGCGCCACTCATCATCAATGAAACCTGAAAATACCCATTGGTAGTCGCATATGCCACGCCTGTAGGCGTTTGACACAGTGGGTCGCAAGGAACAAATTGCCTATTGCAGCACTTGCGACACCTGTCAGCAACGGTGGCATAATGCACCGCGATGGTTTCAGCTGCTTCAAGGAGATCTCGATCAGCCTCATTGCCGGCAACATCACGGATGGTTGCTAATGAGGAAGCAGGCTTCTGGTAGCTCTTGACCTTGTTGATGAAAATGCGTCGATCAATCATTGGCCACTTGTGAACTGCTTCATGCAGGAAGTGGAGGATGTCGAAAATTTGGGTGGTTGGAATTTGGAATATCAATCAACCCCACGACCGGCAATGAGAACCTTGGCAATCTGTCACAACCCTGACATTCTTGACTCGGGCAAGGGCAACTGCGATGGATTGTCCGCCTTGGCATTGGCCACATTCCTGGACTGCATGTCCGCGATGCGCTGCTTAACTCGAACTCGACTATGTTCTGCAACTTATGCGACTGTACAGGGCCGCGGAACCGACCATGCTGCTTGCGCAACCCGTATATCAGCAGGCCGGTCGCATGTGCCCTCGGTAAATATAGTGCAGCCGATGTCATCAGCATCAACCGTGATAGCAAGATCTGGAAAACCAACCTCATCCCAAAGGCGTTGAAGAGTCGAGTAGTCAGGGGTAGTCGTGCCCAGGGCGCCTCGGCCCTAAGCCCGTCGACTTCTGCGAGGTTGGCGTGCCCACAAATGCGACCTGTAGCAACACATGTGCTAACCCGATGGGCATGCGTATCAACCTGTCCACACAATCTGCAGCTATCAGTGGTCTGTGCCCAATCAGTGGGGAATCCTCCGGAAAGGAAAGTGCAGTTCGCGCCTTGATGGGTGGCATCTGATCCAAGAAGGACCCCGAAATACCAGGGTCGATGTCATCAAGATCGTGTAAGTGTTGTCGCCCAGTGATCTCGGAACGGACGATCTCCTCCCAGGCCGTGAGGACAAGGGTCTCAATTGCAGAATACCCACATCGAAACAGGTGAGCCCGAGGGCCAGATACGCCGAGCGAAAGAAAGCCATCCTGGTCGAATCCAATATTGAGCGAAGCAAAAGGGCGCCGGCAGGGCCCCAAGCTGTCCTGCAGTTACCAATCCACGCAAACACTGTATTTTGCAGTGTTTTCAGACATGTGGAAGTGCAAAGTAGATGATATGACACTGTCCAACAAGAAGGGTGAAAGGTGGGCCCTGGGGGGGAGGGGGAGGGGGAAGGAGGGGGTGAGCATACATGTATGTGTGTATACATATATATAATAGAAACGGCAATCAACTCATAGGCGCTGACATGGTTGGCCACTCCTGAGGGAGACTTGTGGCAGACTTGGTGACCCGGGATTCGTTCATGGGAATGGCTGCAAAGAAAACAAACATCGCTGAAACCACCGACAAGAAGCAAATAGCCCACCGGGTCACAGAAGATGTGGCGAGATAGCTCCGACAAATGATAGGAGATACATAGACCGTCGATGGTATGAACGACAGAAGGACACTAAACTGGCCAAGCGTTTAAAGGTTCACAAGAGATGCTCCATCCTCAAAGAATGAAAGAGGCCTCCCAACGATCTGGGAAGCAAAATGGCTGTCAACCTGCACCAACCGGACCATTCACAAGCAAGGTGAGCGGATCTGTAAGCCTGCCGCGTAGGGCAGTAGTTGCAGTGGACCCTGTGGATTGCCTCTACCACCACGAGATCTTTGAACACAACGTCTCGCCGCTGTTTGCTGCCCACTCCAACGCCATACCCATCATTACGAAAGGGTAGGCAGGGCTTGTGAAACAAATCCCCGCAACACAGTCACCAACTTTGCTCCATTGCTGCGAGTAGTTTTGTCTGAAAAACAAACAACACTTTCTAAGGAAACCCGAAACAGGGTGCATACACCAACCATGCAGCGCCTCCCCGAGGTTCTCTGGCCTGCAACAAGGAGCAGCGACCTGCTTCGGCGCCCAGCGCTTGTGGGTCCTGGATGGTCCAGAGGCACAGCGGGCCTGGCAGCGAACAGGCTCACAATCCATGGCTCAATCGGCAGGTCTGGTTCTTTCCATCCGTTAACCATTAGTTTTTTCAATTTTCCTTTTTACCTTGTGGGTTTTTTCCATTACCCATCCCCTTTTCAGTTCAAACATGTATTACCCATCCCCAACACTGGTTTCGTTGTGTAAAATCTAAGCTGCTCTTTAGCACACAGGATCGGTGTGACTTGTGGCATGTTGGGCTAGAGTTTGAAGCAAAACAACCTGCGTGTTTGCAGGCATGTATTCATGCATAAGGGTATATGAATGCATGGTTTTCTAGATACATGGATGTTGGTATGAATGTGTGACTGTTTGACTGCATGCATGCACGCACCATGTGCATGACATCTGAATGTATGCGTGTATGCATGTATGCACTTGCGTCTCCATGCCACCAATGCATCGCTGCATCTATGTATATATTGTATGCATGCATGCATGTATGTATGCATGTATGTACACATGTACGCATGAATTGCAACGCAATGTATGCAGCATCACACGGGTGTGTCTCTAAATCCGCCGACCCTCTGCCTCCCGTCCCAGCCTCCTGCAGAGGGGACCGGCGTGGGATGCAACTGGTCCTGGGACCGGTCCTGGGACTGGTCCTGGGACCCTGGTTCTGCTGCTTCAGATTGCTTTGGGACCGGTCCTGGGACTGGTCCCGGCCAGGACCGCTTTCAGGACTGGTCCAAGCCGGTCCCGGGATCAAGTCCTGGCGTGACTGCTGGTATCGGATCCCACTTCAAACCGCTGCAGACACCTAATCCACTTCAAACCGCTCCAGACACCTGTTTCCTCCAATGTCGCTGTTTCCGGACTGGCACCCGTGTTTCAGGACCGCACAGGGTCCCAAGTCTCCCTGCGACCGGTTGAGGCACCGACGGCCTTGTTTCTAGGACTGACGGACGAGCTGCCATCTGTCTGACTTTTCCGTTAATCCTTGTGGTAGTAGAGGATCCCTGGATTCTGGATCTATTCTGCAAGAGAGTCCAATACGTCGAGTCAAACCGCGCCAGACTGGGACCAGCCTGGACAGGGTCCCAAGTCCCGGTCCCTGCCGGCGACCGGTCCAGGGCAACTGTCCCCGGGGCAGCTTCGGGAGGGCCAGTTTCAGGGCGCCCGGGAGAGGCGACTGCTCCCGGGCCAACTCGAAGTGACTTGGGCGCAAGCCGGCCCGAGCGGTAATTAACGGACTAGCTGCCATATTTCTGACTTTTCCGTTAATCCTTGTTTGTGGTCGTAGAGGATCTTATAAGTGGTCCCTGGGTTTGCGGACGTGTTTCAGGACCGGTCCTTATGACTTTTCCCTTAATGCGCCGAGGGTCGGCGGCAGCAGGCGGGAGCCTGGTTAATAAGGGACCTGGTACCCTCAAACAAAGACACGACAGCACGTAATTACATAAGTAAAGGACGTCTTGTGATGCATCAAATGAAGTCGAGAGGTTGACGCCCTTGCCAAGTAGGTTCAGGTACTCAAACAGCTGGACTCACGTGAACAACAACCTCAAGGGCATCGATCCGAGTATTGAAGGACCCTACCTTTGGACTCTTCGGCTGAAAATAGATGGGGCGCCCATGACAGAGGCGACCTACTTGGGAATAGATGGGTCCGGCGAAGGGTTTAGGTAGGACTCGGGTTGGCAGAAAAGGAAGGTACGCTCAGGCTGAAGCTGTTGTAGGATTCTATGCACGCAGGAAAGAATTGAATCTATCATTGACACCCTCACTTACTTGCCCAAAGGACCTAGAAATAGAAGGCTAACCTTCTGGGACCTTTGCTACAAGTGGACCAACAAGGAAAAAACCAAAGGGTCAAACGAGTCAATAGGTTGGTTCGGAAGAACTAAGTAGCAAGGCACCAAAACACGGGAATCCACCGTCTTCGTTAATTGGAGGGCTTTCTGCGACGAAACTGTTTGAGATTATTATTCCCCTACAAATCAACATGGAACCCAACAACAATCGTGCCCCAAAGGAGGTTCCTCTCAAAATTGCTGATTTCTGGGTTCCATGTTAATCTGCGGGGAGGTGCGCAAGGTGTCTATAAGTCTGCAAAAAGCAGGGTCGACTTTCCAACACACACACACAAGGCTAATCAAAAAAGCTACTGCTCGCAAGGTCGAACATGAGTGCCATTACACCAACCTGCAAATGCAGCATGTCCAAAGTTGAGGCAGGCCCTCCCAAGAATGCTGAAGTTGACGTTCAAGGAACGCTCAGGGGTCTTCAGCCGCCAGTAAAAGTCTGGTAAAAGAAAACCGACGGAATACCTATCCCCAAAACATATCAAGGGCGCCCCGCGGAAGCTTTGGCTTGGGGCCGTTTCCAATAAACCTGTACTAGGGGATCTTCTAAAGATCTCGAACAAGCTATGGTCAACACTCTTGGTGGGCCGTGCTCATGGTTCCCCTTCAAGTTACCTTATGATGGTAACTTCAATCCCTTAAAGGCCGACCCGAATGGTGCTATTGACCACCTCTTCGAGACACTGACCTGTTGACTTGACAGAAGTAGAAAGATGAGGAAACCAGCCAAACAATTCAGGTTCGCCAACTGAGATCTTTTACTCAGTTCCTAAGTCCTGGAACCGTTTATTTATCACTAAAATGGTCCAAACCCAGAAAGCTCAAAGTCCAGGACCTCAGGAAGCGACTTTACCCGTTTAGCCACTCTCTCTGCTCGACGCGCGCTCGCTCGCTCGCGCGGGCGCGTGTGCGCCTGTGGAGAGCACATGCACCGCGCCCTCGGGATCCACTGCTGCATCCACCACGCCCCCAGCGTGGCGGCCCAAGGGGAGTGCAGCCCGGACCACGCCCTCGTGGAAGTCCAGGCCGCTTCCTGAAAGAGGGGAGTGTACAACTAGGTTCTCCAGCAGAGAGGTTATTTTCTGTGGTCTATTTTAGTGGAAAGGGCACTACTGAGGGACCTAGACAAGATTGATTTGAGTTGCGAGGTGAAGGAGAGGCAATGCAGCATGGTCGTTGAGAAGAATGTTTTCAAGAGCGCAGCTCACGGGCAGCTGACAAATTAAAAACAAGGCCTGCTAAGGGAGTGCAGGCAGCCTACAAAGCTTGGGGGAATTGCAATGTGGGAACGCAAACCTATTGGCCCTGAAATGGCCGGAGGTAACGACACAGAAGATGCTTTGGGCTTGTGGGCCCAAAGGTACTTTAGTGTTGGGGCGGTTGCTAGTCTTCAATATGGCGCAGTGATGCGTCGATTCACGAAACTGAACTCCAAAGTTCAATCTGATCTCTAAAGCTTCAGCAAATTCAACATCCGAAGCTCTTCCGCAAAACTCCTTGCATCCCCTCGCTGCACGATGTGTACGTTCTAGTTTGGGAAACCAAAGGCACCCAGCACCAATTGTACCTTCTAGGAACAGCTCGGGGCTGTTGAAAGCCGGAAGATCAAACCCGACATGCAGAACCCAGTCTTTCCATCCAATGCTTCGTTGAAGCAGCTGGTAAACATGCACACCTTCGCCGCCTTTGTCACTGTGCAGGCTGTGGTTTGCGCATCTGATCTTTGCAATCGTTTGGCTCAACATTTGGCTATGAATTGTTGTGAGTGTCTGTAAAGCGCGACGCGTCGCGACTCTTGTTACGGAGGTCTTGTTACGCAGGTCTGTAAGGGGAAAATCTACCAGTATCAGTTGCACAATGTAGCGCAGAACAACGGAGAGCAGCAGCTCCAGCTCGAAAGTCGCAGCTCTGCAGTGCAAGCGCAGTACGCCAAGCACGCCTCCGCAGCCAACACAAAGCCAAGCGATGGCAAAAACGGGGGTCACTGGCCCGGGCTGGGGTTGGGTTTGTAGCGAGGTATGTAACGGCTATGTAACAAGGTCTGTAACGAGGCAAAGCAAAGCGCAATACGCAAAGCGCGCCTCCGCGGCTCCGGCTTGATTGCAGTTATTCAACGCAAGCCAAGCGGCGAAAAGGGGGGGCTGGGGTTGGTCTGTAGCGAGGTATGCAATGGCTATGTAACGAGGCGTGTAACGAGGTACAGCGGCCCGTGTTCCCACTTTTCATCTGAATGGCAAGCTCTCTGCAAGTTGACTTCAGCAAAACGTGCTCTGCAAACGTCTGCTCGGCAGGAGCATGGGAAATCACTGAGAGTCTGTGCATGCATTGGGGTATGTAAAGAGGGGCATGCAACCAGCCAAGAAGTTTGTTCATCTGAGGTCTGTAACGAGGGTGTGTGACGAGGGGTGTGTAGCGAGCCAGCGGGCCTTGTTAAAGAGGTCTGTAACGAGGTCTGTAACGAATGTCCGCCGCGGCTCTGTTGCAGACCCCTAAAACAACACTGCCATCTGGGGTCCCTTCAAATGGTGGATTACTAGCATAGTGCAAAACACAAAAAAGCTCGCTTCGCTCTCTATGTTGAGTTGCACCTATCTTGCTATGCGGGAGTCTGCGTTAATAGCAGCTGAACACCAACGGGCGTCTTCCTGTTGGCTTCCTCTTGAAAGCAACCTAAGGAGCTTTCCATCACGCATTGACACACACACACACACAAACACTCATCACACAAACACACACACACACACACACCAAGGGAAACCAAAAGCCGGTTCTGTGACAATGGCCCAACCCCCAGAATCCGCCGTGCGAAGCCAAAATCAGCTGCGCGTCGCTCAAAGCTCAGCTCTGCCAATGGCACCGCCTTGGGTGGGTCCAGCATCGCCGGGCGGAGCCTCGCGCGGGAAGAGAGTCGAAACGTTTGCGTAGTGGCGGCGGCCGGGGTGGTGGTGGTGGTGGTGGTGGTGGTGGTGGTGGTGGTGGTGGTGGTGGCTGTTCCTGAGACATTGCACCATTGCGGCTGAAACCTTGGCAAACAGGACCGGACCAGGGAACCACAACCTACTTGTGGCCAATGGCTTATCTTTGAAAGGGGGAGGGGCCTATTTGACCGCGAGTTTGGCTAAGCCTGCCAACAGGTTGGCAACTTGAGTCAGCACCGTCTTGACTGCCTGTACCTGAAACCAGACGGGCAACAGTTATGCGATGAATGCAAATGCAGGTGTCAATCAGCACCTCTGGTCTTGGAAGATAGCCCACAAACAGAAGGCAGCAAAACATGGTTCTTTTTCTGGACCGTTAACTTGGATTATCACTTTGCGGCAGATAGACAGACAGTACAGTGCTTATCCCAATTATTCCAGTACGCTCTTGCAACCTTGATCAACTTCTAGATTGTGCCTGTCGGGTGCTCAACAATGCCTGCTGCGAATAAAGCATGACGAATGGCTGCATTGCTGGACACTCAACACGGAGTACAAGCAACGCCGCGCTCTGCACCCAACTCAAGTGCCACAAGTTCCCATCTGCTTTGGCTCAAGTGACGCAGCTTCTTCGAGCCGTGAGCTTGCCAGAGTGTATTTTGCAAGAGTCTGCATGCACGAGGTTGGATGGGGTTGGCGTGGGGGGGGGGGGGGGAATGATCACAGCGACGGCCCACGTCGCAGAGAACACTGTCATGACGGTTCTGCCCGAGCATTGTTGTACTCACGCTGCGTGTGTCGCCAGCATGCTTGCTGTGAGTGCGTTGGCACCCTGCAATCTTCAGAACTTGCCACGCAGGCCACGCAAACCAGCCAAGCCTTGTGTTGCCCAGTTCAGCTTGAGGCGGCGCGGTTTTGAAACCCACGGAGCATAGGGCGACATATTTCTTATTTGGAGGAAACGGTCGGGGTGGGTGGGTGGTTGGGAGCACTAGTCCGATATGTCAATGAGCAAGGGGGATGTTTAAATCGTTCGCGCCCCAGGCTATGCGAAAACAACCCGGACGCTTTATAGATTCGGGGGCATCTGCCTGGGTGAATCACACAAAATGGCTTGATGCAAAATGGGTGGAACCCCAGAGGGGTGTACGTGTGCGACGAGAGGCGTGTATGTGTGTGTGTGTGTGTTTCCTTTTGGTTTCCCTTTTAACCCAACCAAAGGGAGCTTCCCGAAGAAACAAGACACACCCAATTGACCTGAAAGGAGCAGACAAGAACAAGAGGTCAAACGTGAAAGAGCTTCCGATCGGGGCTTGGTTCGGCCCATTTGGGTGAAAGCCAGACCCAAGCTTGCCAGCAGCTGCTCTTCAATTATGGGACGAATGTTCATAATACACACACACAACATGTAAACCCAGCAGCAGAACCAAAACAAAGGCTGCAACTGCTTGAAGGAAGCCTAAGTGGTAACCGCGAACGTGGCGAGATCAAGAGTCCGGTCAGAAGGCCTGTGGGCATGTTCTAAGTGATCTTACTAATTCAATGACATTTGCCGACGCTTCCCTCGTGATCTGAGGGGGTCTCCAGAATCTGAGGTCCAACTGACTAGGAACCAGTTGCCTCTTGGTTCCCTGCCACACACCTGGGCCGGATTTCACTAAAACGGGAACTTTTGGTAGCTGGTCTGAAACACATGACTACTTTAAAGCAGCCAGGTGTGTTTTCCCATCTTTTGGGGGCTGCCCATGTGCCTCCGCCTTTCTTTATGGGCCTCGCGAGCGCCGAAGGCCCTGCCAGGCCCCCAGGCTTCACTTGGTCGCTCGCATTGGTGCACCCAAAGGCCACTGGTGCCTGCGAGGCGCCTTTAGCACCGTGACCAAGCCGTCGGGGGAAAAAAACAACCAAGAAAAAACAGGTTCTCAACCAAAACTCAACGCTCAAGTCTCAAATTCCCCCTGTCTGGCTTTGCCTTTGTTTCCGAATCAATGATTCCCCAACCTGCAGTGCAACATGGACGCCCCCAAGCAAGGAATCTTCATGGATTTGCAGTCGCAAACCAAAATCCACTGTGAGCTAATGACATCAATTGCCCAGATCCATCTCACCTGCCGAATAGAACCGCTCTGCGGTTCTAAGAACCAGGACTCATGCAACTCGAAACCATGGCACGAACCAACGCAGCACATGGGGTCTCAAACATGGAAACCAGATCAACTTTTAGATGGCGTTCTAGGAAATTCCTAGGCATAAATTTTAAAGAAGGACTCGGCGGTGGACATCATCGGGGATCTACGTCCACTCATAGCCATGGTTGTCCCAGCGGAAAAGGCCTGAGACCCCTCGGCGTTAGGAGCTGGGACTTCTCAATTGCTCCGACTCACAAGGCCTGGCAACTTCTCACTGAAACCAGTTTAACGATTTTGCCAGAGCAGGTGACGCAAGATCAAGTTTCGAAGGTGAGAAAGCTGAGGCGGTGCGGTGGTGGTTTGCAGCCCTCAAGAATCAAGAAGCGCTTTCAAAGCCTGAAGAAGGGACGTGCAAAGTGCCCCTTTGACTAGTTACTAGTTGTGTTACCCCGCCTTTTGGATTAGAACCGCCCATGCCCGAGTTGGTGTGTCTAAACATCCAGGGCGTGGCGCCAGGAGCCTCGGCACATCTCCTCTAGCCGCGATTCTAGCCTCGTAAACCCTTGGGCGCTTCTGGCATCCTGGGAATGGGCGAGCCCCGAGTGCTCCAATTCAACGATTGCTTTCCCATGTGCTCCTGGACTCCTGGACAACCCCTGGCGGATCTTACTTGTGTTAAAGTTAGAAGTCTGTTGAAAGAGGGCACAGTTTCTCTTGGGGATGGGGACTGAGTGACTGAACATCTCTCCTGGGTTTCTCTTTGTGCTCAATTTGTGGCAAGATTTGACCCTCAGCCTCGGAGCTCACCACCCAAGCGCCCGCCGGCTCCTGAGCGCAGACACTTCTGGTAAGACTAGGCTTGGTCTTGGTCTGCATCCCGAAGGCTTGAGGAAGTGACCTTCGTAGAAGTTCTCTAGTTTACAAAACTAGGGTCGGAGCCTTGAAATCAGTATACCTAGAAGATCCCTGGGGGAAAGACGCCAGAACGAAAGAGGCAATGTTAAGCCAGTCCTTGGCAAATTGCTCGTTCAAATTTCCCGAACAACTCACCAGTGGGCTGTTGTAGCTCATGGTCGGAAGGTTCATCACGTATGCCAGATTTCACACGAGCAACCATATTGCTTTATTGAATATGGAGGTTGTTTTCACAACTCCTTTGCCGTCTTTGCAATTCTGCAAGAGCAAGTGCTTCAAGTTGAGCAACGTGCACCCTATTGTTGCAGTCCTTTCCCTCGTTGTCCGGGTGCTATGTTCCCAAATGCAAGATTCAGTCTGTCGAACTTCGGAATCTCACAGGATGGTGAGGTGCGCAAAGGCAATCGCCTAATCCCACGACAAATGCCTAGTATGTGCTACAAAAAAACACACCCAATGCGTTGTTTGCTGTTGTTATCAGTAGTGCTGTTATTCATGCTATCAGTGCTTATGCCGTTGCCGTTGTCGTCGTCCTTCGCTGCCGCTGTCGCTTTCGCCGTCGTTGTGTTGGTTGTTGGTTGTTGCTGTTGTTGCTGTTGCCGTTGCCGTTGCCGTTGTCGTCGTCGTCATCTTCGTTGTGGTCGTGGTCGTGGTTGTTGTTGTGGTTGTTGTTGTTGTGGTTGTTCTTCTTGTTGTTGCTGCTGCTGCTGCTGCTGTTGCTGTTGCTGTTGCTGTTGCCAATACAGTATATATACATGTATAGATAGATACATGCCACCCTTGCATTTCCCCCGTCCTTGGTGAGGCGCAGCGGCGCCCCCAACTTCGCAGCGCGCAGCGCCTCCAGCGCACGCAGCCAGGGCTGCTCTGGGGTGGCCGCCGCACCTTCGTTGCGCCTTACCTTTCGAGCCTCCCACCCAAGGAATCCTGGCAGGTGGCAGATGGCCCATCTTTAGAGCTGAAAACATGACCTCATGTCGAAAAGACATCCAGGTCCGTGGATGTGAGCGCCTAACCTTGGCCGTTGGTTCTCGTGCTTTGGTCGATCGTCTTATGTCCCCGCTTTAGCCCAAGCTGTGCTTTCGAAGCGCTTCCTGGAGTCTTCCCTTTATCCGCTTCAGTTTGGTGGGGTGGAGGAGGTGATTTCGCGGCCATAGGTCATGCACTGTTCCAATTTTTTGAGGTCAGGCGCATCTTGATTCGTACTGTGACTTCTTTCAACCAGGACAGCATTCCAATCGCAAGCCATGGCAACTCAGAGGGAGACCTCTGATCGCTTCTAGCTTCTAACGTTGAAGCTTTAGCTGAACCTTGACATTTCAGCCCAAACTTTGGCAGGCCTAGCCCTTTTCTCCGAAACAAATGTCCGGCGTTCGCTTCATTCGGGCAACAATACTTAGATGGAGCTCGTAGACATTCTAGCGTTGAGGCATTCTGCTGTTGGATCAGTTCAGCTCAGGCGTTCCTGTGAAGTTGTTGCGAGCTGGAAAAGCTCAGCACCTTGTCGAGCCATGGTTGCCTGCTCAATGACTATGAAGCCCTTGACTTAATTGCTCTTTAGTGCGACCTTTGATCTGTTGAGTTTCTTACTAAGCAGCAAATGCGTAACTCTTTGCAAATCAACCCAGCTGTGCGGAGCACACAATTGACTGGCTGGTCTTTGCTGCACAGCGATGGCATATCAAGGCACCAACATGGTTTCAAGTTCTGAGACATCTGCTTTAGGCCATGTGACGGGAGGGGGAGGCCACGTGGCAAAGAATGCAAACCATCTTGCCAGTATGCTTCTCCTGAGGGCTAGCCTTGAGTTTGGGTTTCCCTCCCATGTTTTGTCAATGGTCCATGGCTCCGGTTCTGTCACGCCAGAGATTGACTTCGCTGGAAAAGCCCCGGGTTGCTCTTCGAAGGGTGGGCAAAAACCTTCGGAATACGGGCCAAGCGGTGTATCTCACGCTAAAATGTGAACGAACCTAGCCGTGTGCCGCTCAGTTTCTCAGGCCTCCAATGGCAGGAACCCATGTATCGTCAGCTTGCAGACTTTTGCTTTGGGGGTCTCTCAGTTTTTGGAGTGGAGCTCCAGGAAACCGAACCCTCCAGAATCTGGCATTTGGTCGACTCAATCAAGTCCAGCCCTCAGACATTTGAGAACGGCAAGTGGCAGGATACCTCGGACTGTCGCGCAACTTGCGGGCTACATCTGCCGAGTGTCTTGGATTGCCATTGACAGGTCCTCAGTGCGGGCGTGTGACACAGGGAACATGAGACACGGTCATGGGCGAGTGCTGGAGTCCCCAGTGTTTGTGGAAACGTGATGAGTTCCCATGCTCCAGCCAAAAAACCACAGACTGGACCTCACATTGCTGGAACCCTCCCTCACATGGAACCTGAGCATTCTCCTGTGGAGCATTCTTTTTGGGATCCATCAAACGTTTCTGAAAGATCCGCCAGAAAGGGATGAGGGTGGAATGCGCTGAACTGGGAAGCATGATGATGCCGGGTGCAACCCATTGTTCCGACAGAGATCTCTGGGTGCCCTTGCTCAATTGAGTCGCAATCAACACCTGGTACTACATGGTCTACCCAGAACCATGTACAGGATTCAGAAGGCGGCCGCAGCTATTTATTTTTTGGAATTGTCCCTTACGAACCTTCATCTACCCGGGCTTTGATTGTGGCTCAATTAGTGCTTCATCCTTGGAAACACACACACACAGAGATATAAAGCTCAGCATGAAACCACGCCCGATGGAACGGCTTGCGTCTTCGCCCGTCTGGTCTGACATCCAGTTTCTGCAAGTAATGGAAAATCACCGCAAAAGTGGCTGGTGGGCATAAAGACCCACCTAAATAACATCCACTAGTTTGGGCCCCGGATTCAAATGATCTGCAGACTGGGGCCGGGGCCAGACCCAGTTTCTGGATGCCTTTGCCGTTCACAATGGCAAGACCCTTTGGGGGCGGCCCAGAAAAACACATGCACCCTTTGCTGCTGCCCAACTGCCTCACATGTGCTAATCCAGGGCTCAACCCTCTTAGTAGAAAAATAATGCCTTTTGCCGGCCAACAGGTCACAGGTCACAGGTCACAGGGCACCAAGCTACGCTGAGAGTCTTATATCCGCCTCAGATGCTAGCAGCGAATGTCAAACAGACACGTCCAAAACGGCGTGTCTAAGACACTCCAAGAGAGTCTCTAGTGGGTTGTCCCAAGCTTTTCTTTCAACACGCGCTTCCGCATCCCTTGCTCAAAGCACCCCTCCTTCTGGCTCAAGAGCGGGTCTTGAACCAATATCTCACCTGCTGAGTGGATGGCCCGAAAAAGTCCAAACTTTATATTTGCCACTAAAATGGTCTTCACCAAAAGTTTAAAGTTCATGAACTCAGGAAGTGAGATATGAACCAATAACCAATTGGTTGAACCAATATGATCCAATATGAACCAATACGATGGCTATGCGTCTTTGAGCCAATTGCCAACCTGTGCCGCCCGGGCACCGAGCACCGCCAGGCTGGAAATGTTCCGCTTCTCCAGCAGCGGGCGCAGCTGCTCCTCGCGTTTTTATTTTCTTTTGTTTTTTTTTTCTTTTTGGCAACCAAAAGCCATGGACAAAAAACCGAAAAGGGGGTTCTGACTGCGGCTTCCGGGGATTTCCCAACTAGAGGGCGCACATGTTCCATGATTTGGCAATGTTTTGGTGGGCGCGCTTGGGGAAAACCCCCATTTGATTCATGAGAGACTACTAGCTTGGGTTGTCATGAAGTGGACCGTTGCAGGGTCCCTAATATAATTGCCAAACAGTCACTATCCCATTCTGAACAACCCATAAAGCGATGAACCCAAGCACTGAATGTTTTTGTTGGCGCGCTTGGGGAAACCCCTTTGAACAAAATGAGAGGGTTATAATAGAAAAGGGGTTCAAAATCATCGAACAGCTTCCTGGGATTCCCAACCAAAAAGAGGCCGCGCTTCTCCTATGACTTTGAGAAACACTCATATGCGAGGTACACAGGCAGTAAGACTTTATGACTCTTTCCCACTATATTTAGTCTACCCTAAAACATGAAATGATATTGCAAGGGGAACATGGGACATCCTGCCTGCAGATTAATACGATACCTAGAAACCGTATGAGTTGGTTGATTCCCAGCCAGCCATGACTACTTTACCAGAAGAGGTTTCCTTGGGGAGGTTTGCTAGGTATCTCACCCAGGAGAGTTCCTTGCTTGTTTTTGTGGAAAGTAACGCGCTCTAACTAACAGGGTTCCATCTTTTGGGCACAACAGAATGGACTTAAGCCTGGGAGCGGTTCAATCAAGCAAAGAACCCCTGGATTCTTGCATAGGGAACCTCACGCCTACTTTACCACTTTACTTGGGGAGCGAAAAACATAAACTGTAGCAGTTAAGTGGGGATTTCCCACTAAACCACAATAAGCAAAAATGCAAAATGTTTCCCAACAACAACCATCAGAAGGTGGCTGCAAAACAGACCCGTGTCCACCATACCCGCCGTTTCTGCCCTTATCCCACCTTGAGCGCTGCGTCGAAGCGGTCGAAGGCCAGAACCGAGCTCAATGCCTCACCAAAAAAGACGAAACCTGGCCGTTTGGGAAAAAGGTAACCGTTCTAAGCTTCCATTTGCTCAAGCCCCCAGGAAAAAAAATAATGTGATAGATTCCCTTTAAAACCAATAAAGTGATGTGATAGATTCGCCTTTCAAGGGACAAGATGCCTACAGGGACCGAGTGAAAAAGACATCGGCCCTCTATTTTGGGTTGTCAGCCAAGTCTACCCAGAAACTAAAGGATGGCCCACAGCTTATGGTCTCTCCCCTCATCGCTTTTGATCGAGGCCCCAAAATAAATCACTTGAACGGCAGCTCAAAATGACCAAGGGGCGTGGAGCCGGGGAAAAACGAACTCAGCAAGCATGCAAACCGAAGCTCTTGCAGAAAATCACCGGGAAACACATCCAAAGGTATTGCTTCATCTGAGTAAAGGAATCCCCTATAAAAACAAGTGACCCGGAGATGAATAGAAGTATGTATATGCCCCGTGTCTCAGTGCTGCCATGCACATTATACGATTTATGTTGTGTACCGCCTTGAAAGTGAAAGGGAAAGGAAACACGTGCATCCGAATCCAATTTGGCAACCAGGAAGACGGAGGCACTCTATGCAATCGTTTCGACACCACCGTTACATATATACAATCTCTGCAAATCATGCATGTATCTCTCTCTCTCTATATATATATATGGCTGTGGGTCAAACCCCTGTACCCCTTGTGAACGTCAAAATAGGTGGTACATGGGTGTTCATCCGCCCCAACATGGAGCCATTGGTTATGACCCATGGCCATATAAATACATGGCTATCAATCCGGGGGCCAACGACAAGTCCTGTGACGGCCTCCTCCAGCGGCTCATTGGGGAAGCGCTCCAGGTGTCGTACCACCGCCAGGAGCTCTCGAGCGCTGTAGGGGTACCTTCGATCGGGGGCACGCCGGGAGGCTAGGGCGTGCCTCTCTGGGTATCTGAAGAAGCCCCTAGACTCCTAGACATGACGTGGTTTTGCGCAGGTAGCAGGTTTTAAGGGTTCTCACGGTATCCCTCAGGGAATGGAAGCCCCAAAATGGCTCAAACAGAGGTTTGGGCGCTGCTCAATTGGGCAGGTTGGAGACTGGGAGGGGGGAAGGAAGAGACGATCAAGTACAAGACAAGTTCGAGAAGCCCACAAATTTGGACGTATTTCCGGTTTGGATGCTTACAAATTGCCTTGCAACTGGGTTCAAAACAGGAAGCCACCTCTGGTGCTATGATGGGTTGCTGTTGGGCCCAGCGACTTTCTTGGAGTAAACTGTGGACAAGTCTTGTTGGGAGTTGGCTCTGTCACTGACTGGAGCAATATTTCGCAACTTCGGGTTTGTTTCCCTCTTACTGCACTGCAAGCAGGAGCAACGCATGCAGAATCTGCAAACATGACAAGCACTGAAGGAAGGAAGGAAGGAAGGAAGGAAGGACGGACGGACGGACGGGAGGGCAGGGGAGGGGAGGGGAGGGGAGGGGGAGGGGGAGGGGGAGGGGGAGGGAGGGGGAGGGGAGGGGGAGGGGAGGGGAGGAAAAAGGGAAGGGAGGGGAAGGGACGGGAAGGGAAGGGTAGGGCAGAGAGGAAGCACGCTTGCACTAGTTCTTGTTTTCTGTCTGGCATGCTTCGCTTTGAGTTGTAGTTTGGGGGTCTTGTCTTTTACCAAGTGTTTCCCAGGTGGCACGCCTTGTTCATGGCGTTGTGCAAACAAATTCATAGATTTGTCTCAAAACTGTAGAACCCGAAAATGGGTGGTTTCCTTTTGCTTTCTCTTTTCAACAACTCTAAAAGGGCAACGCCAACGTCGGATTAATAAACCCTACCCCCCTCCCCACCCCTAGAAGGTCAAACCTCACGTTAAACGATGCGCGGGAGAGTGGAAGAAGGTAGTCAGTCGTAGGTGGCGGCTCTGCGGGATTGAGAGTGCATCATTAGCTACAGTTTTAAGTGGGCCGGAATGGAGATCGATTGATATTGTTGCGCATGAAAATGGCTCAGCCAAACGCGACGTAGTAATTAGGGTTGGTCCCGGAGGCCCGCGTCAGAGTTTAGGATTCTTTCTTATTGGATTCCGAAAAGGCACTTTGGCAATCGGCACTGTTGACTAATCCTATGTTAACACCAGCCTCCCAAAGTGACATACCGAAATTTGTGTCCCAACTCGCACGGACTTTGAGCCCCATGAGCAGGCGATGCATGAACCAGACACATTCATCTCGAGCCACCTTTTTGACCGTTTCTGGCTGAACTCTGCTTCACTCGAAAGATTTGGCGCCCCAAAAGGACCAAATCGGAGCTTGGTCAACTGCCCGGGCCCCAAACCGTCGCTACATGGAGTGTGGCATGTTTTATGTCTTACAGGGCTACCAAAGCGGGCCGCATTTGGGCGACCCATTTAAAGAGACACACATGGGTGTGACTGCAAATTGCCAACCCCCCCCCTCCCACCAGGCCTGGGTTTTAACGGGGAAGCGCCATAGAAATGGGGTCCGCTAAATTTGGAGAACAAAACATCTTTACCCTTAGTGAAGTTGGACATTGGAGAACCAAAGGGAATACCAACCACTCTGAGGGCTCACACATGTGTAAAAATATGTAATATATAAAGAGAGACACTCTCCTATGGATGAAATAGGGTCTTTCCTTTCATAGGCGAAGGTTTGGTTCTTGCTTAAGGTGCCTTCAATGGATCACCAACCCCAACAAAAGGCCTCTAGAATCTTGGAGACAAACCCGTTGAGTCGCCTTGGCTCTCTGGTTTACATACCCCTGGAGAGTGTGGCAAACCAACCGCGGAAGTTTTTCCTTGAGCGCGGACCCCTCAACAGTGGTCGGGCTTCGGGCTGGTGATTAGACACCACGATTTTGCCTGCTCGCTCGTTGTGGGCCATTGGCAATCTCCTTCATACACCCGAAAACCGGCCACTTGGTCCTCCGTTTGGATTCCCTAACCACTAAAACTTGGCCCACATCTCATTCTGTGTCTATCCTACCAAATGCACTTCCTCCGACTAACATGTATGCTCTCGGAAGGCCTCTGTAGACGGACCCACGTCTCAAGGGGTCCGTTCGGGGGCTTCCAGGGTATAGGTTTCCTTTTGGAGCTTGGTTGCTGTTGACCCCCCTGCAAAAAGTTTCACTTTTTGGGGGTTTAGTGGAACACACCTTTGTTTTCCAAACAAAAAGTTTAACTTTTGGGAGGTTTAGTGGAAAACCCGACTTGATTTCAACCAAAAAGTTAAAGTCTACAGATCCCACCCAAGAGCAGTCAAGTGAATACCAACCAAAAGGCGGCGCCTTCCAAAATCACACACACACACACACACATGGACGTGCAACCCAACTCGTTGGAATTTTTCTTTCTCCGGGCCGCTGGAGCCGGCCGTCCTCGAGCGCCAGGCGCAAATCCGCGAAGAGGGCCACCAGCGTCTTCAGCAGCGCTAAAGGCACCGAGGGGCCTCAGTCCGAGGTGTGTGGTGTGTTGGGTGGGTGGGTGGGTGGGGTGTTGGGTGGGTTACCGTTTTTAGTATCCAACCACAAAACCCAAGGTTCTAAGATGAAACTGTAGTAAAATATCCAAGAGTTTCCACCTTGCTCCATACCGCCGAATCGCTGCTCAATGCCCAAGGTGACTCTGCGTGTCAACGGGGCGAACCGCAGGCTGAAGTTCTTGGGATTTGTGGGGCAATCCGCACCAATACGTAACGTAGTTGCCTCATGTGCCGATGAAGTACCCGCCGGCCTTCTTTCTTGCCCAATGGACATGGGAACAATGGATGGACTTGGCCCAGTAAACGGGATCCCCCCCACCCAACGATGATTCTGACAGCTGGTAATGAGCCTCGTTGAAAGGAAGCCCAAGAAAACAACAGAAGGGTGTCCTTCGTATTGGGCACCCATTCGGGCTTGGGTGAACAGGGAAATTCAAGGCATGATTAGAGTTAGGCCCAGTTATAGAATGTATATTTTATTGGTTGCTTCACTCTGAGTCACCGGTAAAATGTAAAATATAGACAGGAAGGGACCCCGCCCAAATTTGGAGATGGTTTCTCCGGGCATCCGCGCCGATGGCGCGAGCCAGCTGCATCTCCGAGGCGGCGTCCTCGGACCAAAAAAAAAAAGCGGGAGACCGCCGTTTTTTCTTCTTCCGCACCACCTAAGGAACCCTAGGATGCCTCGCCTGTAAATACCAACAATGGCCTTCCCCATGGTTTCTTAGGAGCAGGATTTTGCCCATCCACAGTGTGTACAAAGAGGTACGTTGATACAGCAAGGATGTTTAACAAGAACTTGTGTAGCGCTGGAACTAAATGAGCTATCTCTCTCTCTCTAAGTTAAGATCGACAAATAGAGAGCTAGATAATACATAGATGATCATACAGGTGGGTAGATAGTTAGATTTAGACAGGTAGGTAGATTGCTAGAGAGAGCGAGAGAGATAGTAGATGCGTAGATAGATAGAGACATAAAGGAACAGATTGATCGGTAGATAGATAGATGGATGGACGATGCCACGCGTGTGAAAACCCAAGGAAAGAGCTGGAAAGCGGAATTCGATGCTTCCGCATGTGTGCAGAAAGTACCACGGTCGCGATGCCTGACGGAAGCGGGCTCGGAGCTGGAATCTTATCGTGACTTTAGTTGCGTGGCAGGCGCACCACTTTCGCGAGGTCAGGCAACCCGTACATATTTTGTGGCAGGCGCAACAATTCGCATGGAAACGCGAGAGCTGGGGAATGAGTCAGGCCCTTGCGCAAACTACTTCAGTAAGAAAGCCGCCGTGCCGTTTCAGGCGGCGCCTTCCTGTTGGCGCGTTACGTGTTGGGCCGCATCAACGCGGATAGCCGCACGACTGCCAGAAAAAAGGAAAAAACTCGCTGCCCCTCGAGAGCTTGGGTGAGAGAGCGAGAGAGAGAGAGAGAGGGATCGAGAGAGAGAGAGAGGGATCGAGAGAGAGAGAGAAAAGAAGAAGCAAACTGTAGTTATCCCCTTGCTTTGAAACTTCCGCACCTCGGCTCTGCCGGACTTTGCTGATGTGTAAATTGTGTGTATATGTATGTATATATATATATATGCTTCGACACTTCTGCGACCTGACATGAGGGATCCCTAGGAAAAAACACCCTCGTCGCTGGTCGCTGTTCATTCAAACTTATCTTGCACATGCCCCGCGTGGGGCTTGGCAGGTTTACAGCAAACCGGGAGAACGCCTCCCTCTCTCTCTCTGTCTCTGTCTCCTCTCGCGCTCTTTCCCTCTCTCTGTCTCTCTCTGTCTCTCTCTGTCTCTCTGACTCTCTGACTCTCTGACTCTCTGACTCTCTGACTCTCTCTCTCTCTCTCCTCCCTCCCTCCCTCCCCCTCCCTCTCTGGGTCTCTCGCAGCCGTTCTGTCTCTGTCACTGTCTGTCTCTCTCTCTCTCTCTGCCTGCCTCTCTCCCTCTCGCCCTCAAGGGGCTTTTGCCAGCTTTGCCAATGACATGACCGCCCCAACTGGGAGATACGGTTGATTTCCTGTTTATTGCTTTTTTGGGGAGCACGGCCCGCTGGTCTATCATCCGATCTGCGCCAGCAGAGCAGGGTTGCTTCTGCCTCCTTTTAAACATGACGCCACCAGGAAGCTCACTTTGCCATCTCTCTAAGATGGCAAAGTCAGGCCGTCCCTTCAGGAACTTGATCTTGCCGGTACCCTCCAACTGCTATTGCGCGAGGCTACATTGGTCATGTTGACCCCATATTTATCAACATAAGTAATTATTCATACGAGTGTGTTCCCCCACAACAGTGGTCTGATTCCCCAACCCAAAGACACCCCCCTATTAATCAACTGGAGTTGATTTACATGGGGTCAACAAAAGCCAACAGCTTCATTCATGCAGCCCCGAGCCCCAAGCTCAGCCGAGGTGCCGGGTTGTCCAGGCAGAAGACCGAGAAGACGTCCGCCTCCCGGAGCAGGTCGTTGCCCAAGAAGGGGAAGCCGGGGCGGTTCGCCAGGACGAACCTCGAAGAAAATCGCGGCGGATGGGTTGCCGAGGATATGTATATACATAGTATAGATATAAATAGACATAAATTAATATACATATATATATATGCACACATGTATTTATCTTATACATTACATACTCAAACTCCAAGGCACAAAGCCCCATAGTCAAACAGAGATGGCCAAGAAAAAGGAACGGGAGGAAAGATAAGCCAACAAAAACACGGGAAAACACCAAACAGGTTTCGCGCGTTGGGTGTGTGGGGTGGATTTCAGACTTCTGGGGCGCCGACCCCCACAAAAGGGAGAATTCCAACCGCAGGGGTTCGAAGATATGCCACGGAGCTGTGGATTTCTATTCTGAAAGGCTATGCACAAGGCAACCGTCTACCAACTACATTCAGGTAAGTGGGTAAAGGGTCATCCCCTGCTCCGCCTCCAAAGACCGGGCCATGTTGGCATGATAAGTTATGCCCTGCTCGTTTGCTCGTCCCTTAAACCCAGCCAGCTGATGCCCGTGTACAATCCCCTGAGCCGCTGATGGTCCCTCTCCACTGCAATTTCAAGGGTGTCACCTCGCTCGGAACGAGCAAAGTCGCTCAGCACCGAGAGCCGGGCATCCGAAACTCTGGGTGCACTCGCAGGGAGTGGTCCCCGACATCACTGCTGGCCAGCCTGTGGATTCCCCAAGGGCGCAACACCCAGGGGCCACCCGCCAAGGGGTGGCCGAGAGCAAGCAAACCCAGAGGTCCCCAAACCGCAGGTGGCTCATGTCTACCATGGGGCCCATTTACGGATCACTTGCTGAAGCCAACATGGTCAGGTTTCTTACAGGGCCACCTACAAAGGATGTGCCAATGGCGCCCAAAGCAAGTAGCACCAATCAACAATAGGAGACATGGAATTGATGAGCAACCAACCAGAACTGCTTTGGCCCATTCTGTGGTGTCAAACATCCTTATTCCAGTCTTGACAGCCATTCTCATTCCTGCCGCGCGGGCACGGACATGCTGACATAATTATGTTCTAAGCGCGAAAATCCCAGCCGCTCGATGAACAGGAACCCTGACCATCCCTCTGTCGGGATCCCGAGTTGTCTTAAAGTAAGTAGGGCCTCTCCACTTACCTATTGGCTTCATATTGGTCTTTCCCTTGGACCTGTCCAATTTTTCGACCGCGAAGGCGTAGTGCAACAGCTCTCGCCTTCGTCCATCGGGCAGCGCCAACTGCCCATCCTCGATGAGGGACTTGAGAACCACCACTACCTGGCGACTCTGTGTGAATCGGAATATTTCAAACTTGTGTAAAGGGAATCAACATGAAATCTACTATGTGGGAGGTTTCCCTATTGCAACACATACCCAAATAGGAATCAAACCCAAAGAAATCTTGGATGAGGTCACCTGCCCCCCCTAGATTGCCCTGCTCACAACTGGAATTCCCTGAGCTGCTACGTGAAGGTCGCTGAATTCTCGTGGTAGGTTGTGCCAATCATTTCCACCCATCCCAATCCCATCCCATCCCATCCCATCCACAAGTGATCCCCACGGATCCAAACATGGGGACTGACATGGGTCTACAAACATTTCAAAAACCTGCGGCCCCTGTCAAAAACATTGGCAAAGGAAAACACACATGGATTCCCAGGAATCCAGACTCGTGCCAATCCTTGAACTCGTAGTCAAAATTCGCATTTCGACAATCCAGCCTCGTCATGCGTTCGTTGCCCAGTAGGCGGAGGTTGCTAAACATGTCGCAAACCAGGCTGGGCCCTTCAGGAATAAAATTTTCGTAGTCCAAGGGAAGGATCTTTTGGACTGCTTCTGACGGGGTTGGGGTATGTTGGGGTCCCCTTCATTTATGTAGTCTTCCGCGCAAAGGGGAAGCATGGATGCCACAATAGAATTCCATGGTGACCCCCGCCCCCCGTTTCCGTCCCCCCAAACAGGGTTCCAAAAAGCAACGGAGGTTGTTCAAAGAGGGTTTTCAACCTATTTCAAACCCCCCTTTTCAGAATTACTCCAAACTCATGCAGTTTTTGGTCAGACCCGTCAACCCTTCTTCGCCCCCTTGGCGTGCCTCCAAGGGCGCCTTGTCTGCCTCATCCAGAACCAGGGCTCGGCCAAGCTGGGCTGCACGAACCAAGGGGCTGTCCTCGCGCTCGTTTTGCCGCTTCGGTTTCCACCGAAGCTACCGGGGGCTTCAATGGGTACATTGCGAGAAAAACCACCTTGTAGGATTTTTGTCTTTCCCGGTTTTCCGCTTGGTCTAAGTGCGGTCTGACCCGTATTGTCATTTCAGGTGCGATATCTAAGACGGCTTCCGCCGCCCCAGTGGTTTAATGGGATACACAACCAGTCACCATATGAAGGGTATAATATATATATATATATATTTATGTATTCCTCGTTTCCCCTATGGCCTTGGTGGTCTGGGGGTAGTGGCAGCCATGGAGTTGGGTTCTCAAAGCTGGATATGCCAAGATGGGGTCTTTCTCCCTTCCCTCAAAGGGCATTCCCGCTTTGGGAACATCGGCCTTTGGCAATCCTTCCCCAACGGTTTGTAAGATAGGAGATTAACACCAAGTGATATGTGTTTGGTATGATACCATTGGCGTGGATGAAAGCCACATAGCATGACATATTATGGACTCTTTTGGGAAAACTCAGACTTCTCCTTCCCTCCTTCGGAATGTGGCGGGGATGAGGACGCTTGGCCATGCGGACGTGGGGTACCAGGAGATGTTACCAATGTAAATTCACTGCCATCCCTTGCGTCGTCTGAGCTCCACAGACCCCCTCGTGGACGCGAGCAAGCTTTCAGCTTTGGAAGGAAGTCACAAATCAAAGAGTGTGTTGAATGCTTCACCTGTGCTGGCACGGCGTGTAGCGTCATGTGCGCCCACAGAACCACTAACGTACGATTGACTCAAAACATATGCATATGTATATGTATATATATATATTTATATTATGGGTATGGCTCAAAATTAAACCAGCAGGGGACCGCAGATTTTTAGTTCATGTTTCCATTTGCCAGGGTTCCATGTTGGTACCTATTTTTGACCCACAGCCATATAATATATACAATTGGATGCGGCGGCTGATCAAAACTCCTGCTTCCGCCAAACGCCATTCTTTGCGAGACAAGCTTCTGCTTGTCGCGTGCTCCGTGAAGCCATTGTCGCTGCTGCACTTATGCTTGCAAGCACAGTAGCCACGCCGTTCACATGCGCTGGCGCTATCATTTGCCCTTTCCGCTTGTACTTGCCGCGACTGCTCCGTCCTGGATGCAATGCGAGCTTTGAAGCAAGCTCCATGTGATTGCGCCGGGCTTTCGCGCACCTTGCAATCCAAAATCGCCCAGCCAAGGATTTTGCTTTGCGCCAATCCCAGCGGCAGGGAATCCATGGGACGCAAATAGAGGTGCTGCGCATCTCCCTGTTTTTTTTTTTGTGTGAAAACATCTTTGGCAGACTTCGCACATCTTTTGCAGGCACAGACACCAGTCCTACCTACGGTCCTCCACAATTTAAGTTTTTGGAAGGACCGATTGATCGACTCCCATGTACACTTATATTGTTGGGAATATGAGTTTTCGTTGGAGGGGCTTATAAATATCCAGCATGGACATGAGGATTTCTGCCTATCCATTTTGGAGCCTTTCCCCTATAAGTCATAGCCTATTGTGGGGAAGGTGGTCGTGGAACATCTGCAAATGGACAATCGGAACCTTGCAATCCGAAAAATGAGGAGGGCCTTATTGCGGCTTGCATTCTTGCTGTTCCTTCCAAAAACATTCCGCCAGTTTGGCCAGCTTAAAACAGAGTCATGTTCCTAGTTTGGAAATCTGACATTCCGTTGTTCGCCCTGGATCTCCTCGTGATGTAGACGGCCATTCGAAACCACTGGCGTCACCTCAGTGACTCATTGGGAAACCCTCCACTCGCCCGGAGACTCTTCAAACGAGTCGGAGTCTGAGAGTTTCCGGGAAGTAAGGACAGATTCCAACTGCGATGCTAAGATGCAGCTGTCAGTTGCAAACTTCATACATGTCACAAGTTCCTAACATCCACATTGCGGAGCTGCTTGGTGGATGCGCTGTTTGTAGTGCCTTACGAGGGTGAAATTCTGTGCCGCCTTTCAAACGATTTCAATATTGTTCGATGCTTTTTGGTGGTTTTCTCGAGCTTTTTTCGCTTTCACTAACGCCGGCCCCGGGGCGGCCCCCTTCTGAATTTTTCCCCGCTACGTGGAGCACCCTTTGCTGTGACTGCTTTCATGGTGTAAATTTGGTGCTGGACAATTCCTCTATACTCAGCGCCTAAGCAGGCGTTAGGCACAAACTTTGTGGCGACATTCACAACACCATGTCCACGGTTGCACAAGTGAAACGAATTCTGTGTCCAGCGACCTTCACATTCTTCACTGGCAGGAGTATCCAATGGGCACCAACTTTGCGAAGGGTTGAAGGGTCAAGCCCAAATCGCTCGCTTTATCTCATCGGCTGTTCGCTCACCAAATTGGGCAGAGCGAATGGGTTTGGACCAAAAAGAGGATACTTTTGATTGGCAATCCTTTGGTGGGCATCATTTACATGGGGAATTGAGGTCCACCATTTTTGGAAAGGATATTGCAATCGTTCGAAAGTCGAAGCCTTCGAAGCCAACTAGCTGCCAAGTCCCCACTCTGGTTTGGTCCATTAGAGTGACATCCTCAAGAATACCCTCCAAGCGTTGGTCAAAAGCAAATCACCCTCATCAGTCATTCTGAGCGAAGGCCCCCACCCCCCCGCCTCCCCCCCCCCAAAAAAAAAAAGAAACAGAAAAAAAGAAAGGACCCCCCAACAGTCATTCTGTCTCCCCCCCCGCCCCAAAAAAGAAACAGTTTGGCCCCCCACCAAAAAACAAAAAAAAGAAGGCAAACAAGACGGACACAAGTAATTGTCAGAAACACAAGAGACAAACATAAATAAAGAAAGAAATAAGCAACTTAATTTCAAGAACTCCTCAACACCTGAGTCCCACACCGTCAACTGCGAGACCGTGGTGTCGCGGTGCAGCTGCATGTACTCCCGCTCCATGCGGAGGGATTGCAGGAAGTAATCCACCACCCGGTTCTTCCTACAGGGCTTTTGTTGTATATAATATGGTGTCTTAAAACAGGGGATCCCCTGTCTCCTTCAGTTTCCCTTCAAAACCAACCCAAAAGGGGTGCCCTCAAAAAAGACGCGCCCAGATTAAAGGACATACAAAGGGAAACATATAACACCGGACACATAATCAAGGCGCCATTTGGTAACCTCACCGAAAGCTGCTCAAACGCAAGTTCCCGCCACGTGGGGTGCTACGCAGGGCCTCTGGAAAAAGAAGGACCTCCATCCTATTTTGGATCTCTTTTTGAGAACAGCCGCAACAACATGCGGGCTATTTAGCAGCCAGGGGAGCATTCTGTGTCTCGCAGCCCTCTAGTCACCACAAGGGGCAATCGGGTCATTTTTCGCTGTGCCGTCACTCCGGGTCACAGCCGCTGCAAAAAGAGCTCTATGTGCTCCAAGTCAAAGAGTGCTTTGACCATGAGATAAGGATCGTTCCACCGTCCCCTTAATCAGGGCTCTCCAAATTTCCTTCACAAGACAGGTATTTGTTGAAGATCGTCTGTGAGATTTAAAACCACACTCTGCACACATAGGGAACCCAGCCATTCCCGCGCCAATGCATCTGAGACTCCCCACACCTTGCGGCCCCAGAAGTAGAAGAAAGCGCTCCTCAAAGCAGCATCAGTCCATAGACGTCCTGCTTTAGTTCTGGTTGAACATGAGGCACTGGTTGGCATTGGTGGCATTGGTTGGCATTGTTTTCAGTTTGGTTCTCTTCATTTACTAGTGCCAGCTTGCTGTCTCTCTTGTTTGTTCCCCAGAAAGCACCTGAGTCTGGGTCCGCTTGCCAAGTAAGCACAAGGTTCCTTGTCTGATTGGATTCGGATATAGAGAGAAACACATAAATTTGACAGGAAGAACAGGGGTGTGCTGGATTTCACCATGCGAAGGAATCATGGTTTTGCAATGCCAATGTGTTGCGGTTCTGCACCACCAACCAAGCATGTCTGGTGCCTGCTGACTTGCGAGAAACTTCGGAACTTCACAACATGTTGGACAGAGCCGACACAATGGTCCTTTGACTCTCCAGTCCTGGGCAAACAGTGCAACAGTGCAATAGCAGTGCTTACAGTCTCCAAGTATTTAGGAAGCTGAGTGTAGCTTTGCTGGCTCCCTTTGCAGTATGCCCAGGTTCCCCTTAGCTGGATTAACCGCTTGCACTTCTAGGAATAGGTGTTGGGCTTCTGGTCGACCAACAAACCCGTGTTCTGGGAAGTCTCTGGACGGAGTAATGAAGTGGATTTCGGGACTCCAACGCCTAGGCCCCAAACGAGGCCGTTAGAATTTGGCAACAAACTCAGAATCTCAACCGCGCTCTTCTCACAGGGAGATACCCTACAGCCCATAAGAGGAGACCCAAGCTCTCACTGCAAACACGCCCTATTTTTCGACACAGCTTTTCAAAGGTTTACTGCGGAAGTCCGCCTTTCCACATACAAGCTTACAAACTGACAGAGATGTTTCGCGAAGAAAGCAGCTTATTTTGGTGTTGTAGCGATCTGCAAACCACTTCTGCAATCTTTGGGTGTTTCCCTCGTGCCAGAAATACACTTTCAAACAATGGCGGACCAACCAATGTGCGCAACTCTCCTTTTGGAATCTTAACTATGGATCGGGAAAACTCGGCTTTGGGCCAGTTCACTGAAACTTTGAAGCGAGCAAACTCACAGTTGAATAAGGGGCCTGAAAAAGGACGATTCATTGATCCCCGTGTGATTTCCTGGAGAGGAATCATGCCATAGTTGACGTTCACCCTTTGTGTGAATCGGTAACAACCGGGGCTGTGTCCCTCAAGTGATCCGGACGCTCTTTAAGCTGAACGCATCCAAATTCAACCACGTGCGTGTTTGTTTGCTTTTGAGGGTAATTTTTGGGAGGGTTGTTTCAAGGGAAACCCAAAGGAACCCATCAACCTGAAATTGCACAATCGCAAAGTCTGAAACAAAGCATCCCTAAGCACTCACATGAATCGCTCGTTTTACCCCCGATTCGGATTTGGTCACATTTGCGTGCGTCCTGTCGCCGGAAGATGGCCTGGCGGCAAAGCGAGCCTTTGAAGCCATGGGAAGTGTCCTGAAGGCTCATATGTGAGTCCACTTTCTTTGGACCCCGCCCCCCCAAAACAAAAAGGCATCGGAGTTCCTTTTGCTATATATCTATATATATATATGTATATACGTATATATATTTGTTGACCAAAAGGGCTTTGATAGAAAACACACACACACACACACACACACACACACACACACACACACACACACACACACACACACACACACACACACACACACACACACACACACACACACACACACACACACACACACACACACACACACACACACACACACACACACACACACACACACACACACACACACACACACACACACACACACACACACACACACACACACACACACACACACACACACACACACACACACACACACACACACACACACACACACACACACACACACACACACACACACACACACACACACACACACACACACACACACACACACACACACACACACACACACACACACACACACACACACACACACACACACACACACACACACACACACACACACACACACACACACACACACACACACACACACACACACACACACACACACACACACACACACACACACACACACACACACACACACACACACACACACACACACACACACACACACACACACACACACACACACACACACACACACACACACACACCACACACACACACACACACCCACACACACACACACACACAGAGGCTCATATAACTTTTGTTGCACGGCCGCAGTGGCCGTGGACCTTTCCTTGAGTTGGTCAGGTGGACATGTGCAATCTTTACCTTGGCGCATCGGCCCGCTCACCACACCCTGTTGGAAGATGTTTAAGCTCGATCGTGTAAGCAACCACCTTTTGGTTTCACTCGGAGATGCACAAGGGTCTGATTGATTGAATTACGTCCCAAACGCCCGCAAACAACATCCGGATGGGCAAGCATTCGTCAAATCCAAAAAACGAGCCCGGAAAGTGTGGAACTGTAAAGTGTTTCGATGAGCCGCTCGAACCCCGAGCAGCACACCTGCTTTCAGCGGAGCATTTAATTGCTTTTCTGGGTGGTTCTGGCGGTTGATAAGGGGGAGCGCCCATTTTGGCTGGTCCTTCCAGACAACAGGTGGGCTGAGACTCTGCGAAGGCCATTTGAGGACCTGGTTGGAATCCGCCTGCCTTGCCCAGCTCCTGCAGCAAGTCCACATGCCGATCGATGCCCACGAAATCCACCGAGGGCACCTGGACTGCCAAGGTTTGGGAGCGCTCAATCCCGAGGTTTGGCTATTGGAACGAACCACTTTGCTCCAAATTGGGTTGGCTATAGGACAAACCGCCAAAGGAGTCCAAGCCGTAAGGCGTCCATGAGTTCATTTATGCGCAGCTTTGGTGAGCGTGCCAAAGACTTAACGAATTCAAGTGAGTGTGGCCGAAGATAGGGACCCCTTAAAGTTGGCTGGTCGGCCGGTTGGTTGGCTTTTTTAGGCTTCCCTTCAAACACGATCTAAAACAAGGCTCACAATTTTACGGCAAAAACCCACACGTCTTCACACTCAACTTGCCTTAAGGGAAACAGATCTAACCAGCTGTTGTCTTTTTGACGTCTCCAGCAACAACATGTTGGATAAAGAGCCAAACGAGCTGTTTGTACCGCGCAGACACACACACACACACAGACACGCGCAAACTGGATCCGAACAGAAATGTTATGTTATTTCTGTCAAACGCCCTGTACATGCACTCTGGGTGGGAATTCCGTGGGGGGGGAACGGCGTGCAACCGGCGCTGGGGACGTTGTTGATACCATTGTGAGGCTTAAGGGCAATTGACCTCCACCCCTGGCAAGGGCAATCCGAGCCAGAAAGCTTTGACAACATTGGCCCACACCCACACCCACACCCACACCCACACCCACACCCACACCCTTGGACGTGGCTTGTCCACCAACCACCGACTCTAAAAGCAGATTGGAGACCCCGCCCCAGGCGCCAGCTCGGGGCTCGCGGGCGTCATCTTCGGCGCTATGAAGGACCCGAAGCGCACCGAGTCGGGTCCTTCGGGCTCGCCTGCGAGCGAGCTGAGTCGCTGAGTCGGGAGGACTTGAAGCAAGGGCCGGTCCCTCAGACACCGGCGCATGCATGTCAATGATTTGATTTATTTATTTCAGTGATTTATTTGACTTGATCTATCTATATATGTAGTCTTACTTCCGACCGTGTGGAAAAATACGGGCAACAATGTCACATCCACTAAAAGATGGGTGAAAGTGCATCTCCTCGCGAGAAAGAGTTTTCCTGTATGTGGTTTAGCTGAGGGATGTTCCAGTGGAGGAGATCAATTTCATCATCGGTTTCGACGTGATTCTATGTTTACAAGAGCTTTGAATTGGTCACATCCATTAAACTTAGTGGTTCAAGTTGTAGCCTAAAACTATAACTTTCTTCCATCCGCTCGCCTGCTGCTCCTGTTTGCTTGATGCGTTCGCCTTGTTTGGGCTGGTGGGTCAACTAGGTCACTGGGTCGTATATGCATAAAGAGTATATGCATAAAGTAAGACATATATATATATATGTATAATGCTCCGGATTGCACTTCCACCCCGCGCTTTTGCTAGTCAGTACCTGGATGCACCTCCCGAAGATCGGGGATGAAACTTAACCCCCAGTGGAACTTTTTGGGTTGATTGGGTTGCAGCTGGAGCCGGATCAAGGGAACGAACTGGAAGGGAGGTATGGGAGTTGGCCAGAAATACTCCCTGAAATCTAGCAAAATGCCTGTGGGGGCAAACATTTCCTTCTGCAGCATTTGTTGCTGATTCCTTGTGGTGCCAGCCTCTCGCGGCCTGCAAGCTGTTCCTTTCACGCTAGAGCCTTCATGGACATGCTCTACAAAAAAAATGGTCATGCGTTCTACAACGGGCCCATATGATTCCAGCTTTTGGAACAGCCAGAGAGGTGCAAGCGATCCTTGCGCGCCTTCTTTGGCAAATGCCGTCAATTATGTCGAGCTGTTCCTTGCCGAAAGGAGGCGATCCCAAAACTCTGCTAGATTTACTTGTTCACTTCGCTTTGCACTGCCCCCATATTCTTACCATTGTCAACCCCCGCCCAAAACATAAATCAAGGTGAATTATTATTTTCTAGGTTGTTAGGTCCAATTCTTTATTGCAGGGTCGATCTGAAATAACCTAAGTCTTGGCACTTCCGCGCCTCAACACGGCCCAGGGCTTCAAGCGGCCACTCCTTAAATAGCCTCCGTATGTAAGAGGTTGCACCCCCCGGAAGTGGAATTCTGGGTGACGCAGCGCTCAATTTGAATTCCAAAACGCGTCTTGACGGAGAAAACATGGCTGGGGAAGGGGGTCCAGCCCCCTAAATGCTGCGTATTTATGCAGGCATGACACAAACATAATTTTCCCACACCCTTATTTCAGGATTGTCAGGTCGCGTTCACGGAGAGGTCGGGCGACCTCGCTATAAATTCACCCAGCCAAATGGCAGGTCTCACTGACATGCACTTTGACTTTGCCCCTGGCGTCTCTGCTCCAAGCCATGGGAACGTAATCCCAAAAAACGGGTTTCCCAAAAAAAACAGCATGCGCTTAAGTCTACCTTGGGTTAAACCTTACCCAATTGGTGCGTCTTGTTGTACTTTTGTTGGATGGTTTCAAGGATTTCAAAAAGAGACTAAACACTTTTTGGGCACCCCGATTGTAAGTCGCATCCACATGGACCCAACACCAATGAAGACTCTCTGCGCTGCGCCCAGCCTTGCAATTCCCTCGCTGGCCTGAGAAACGAAGCTCACTCGGGGGTGGGGCTCCAAAACAACCCCACAAAAGGTTTCCCTTTAAGGACATAATGCCCTACAAGGGGGCACCCGTTTTGGGATTTGAAGGGATGCCGAAAGGGAAAGCAGCCGTTCTAGGAATTCCCACTTTGGCACACACCCAGCTTCCTGCGTGGATAAACCACAAAAATAACTTGCTGAAAGTCGGAACTTTCTGCTTGCCACCAAAACGGCCTTGGCAAACCCATGCCCAGGAACTGAGTGAAGCACCCTCGATCATATGAGCTGGTTGGGAGACATTCCGAAACGCTACTCTGCCAAAGGGGGTCCTGACGGAGTGTAGCTGTATTTGGACATTTGTCAAAATCGGGGTCCAAACGGCAACCGCTTCCTTTTGGTTTCCCTTCAAGTAGTAACCAGGGTAATTACCATTTCTCTAAACTCTCACACATGTGGGTTGGACGATTTCACCATGTGAAGTCCGCAAAGCGTTCAACTGTCAGAGGTTCTGCCAGAGTAGCTCTCAGACTTGTTCGCCGTGCTCATTGTCTTAGCTGCTCCAGCATTCATACAATGCGAGATTTCACATTTGGCCCATGCTCCACCATGTCAATAGTTCCACAGTGCTGTAGTTGCTGAAGCTGAAGGTGAAGACATTTGTTCACTAGTTGCTGTGGTGCCACGGAGAAAGGAGCAGGAGTTCTCTACTGAGCAGGTGTCTTTCATGTGCGCTCTTGTCTCAAGTAAGTGCCCCAAACATTGTACCTGGCCCCATGTTAAAGGGACGGACATGCAGTACTTCTTTGGTTGGGCACCCCCCCCAGTTAGGAAATTGATCTCTGCACGGAAATCCCGGCGCGCCTTTTGGCCCGCTGCAGCGCGCGCTCCGCCGCCACGGCCACGGCTGCGCCGAAGTGGGGCTCCAGCTGCGCCAGCAGCTTCCCGCGCTCGCCTGGTCGGTTCCAACGCCACCTGAAACAACTTCCACGGGAATCGTAGCATGCAATGTTCAATGGGAAAAATGCCCCCCTTTTTTTACGTGTTTTTGTTTTTCTTGTTTTTCTTGTTTTTCTTCTGTTTTTTCTGCTCACTGATTCTAGCGGTTTGCAAGGAGGAGACTCGTTTTGGATGGTTTTTAATTGGGAAACCAACACGAAACCTGGTTGGCCCCTTAGATTTTGAGAACCCACATGGCAGGTAACCAACTTGCAACACAAACGGGCAACGGCTATATATCATCCAATTAGCCATGGCTTATTTGCCACTTGCCGAATTCGGACCGCCTCATGTCTCGCTCGCTCGCTCTCTTTGCAGCTCCCACGCCTTTGGGCATGAAGGGGAAGAGCTGTTGCTGCAGCAAGCCGTGCACCAGCTCCACCTGGAGACGAGTTTGGGCATGGTGAGTTTCTCTCAAAATTGGGGACGGGGGGGGGGGTTAACCGCACGTTTGGTTTCCTTTGCGCTTTGTAAACCCATCCCGAAAGACTCTCCCTGTGATGGGACAGGATCACCCGAAACTATGAAGAGGTGACCCCCTGTTTCAGGATGCCCCCGAACAGAAGCAGACCCCACGACCCGGTTGACGTCTATTTTGGGAGTCTGGGGTTCACGAACTTCTGAAGTCCAGAAGTTCGTGAAGTTGACTGCCCCGGTTCACAAGTAGGCTTCCCGTGAAGCAATGGTGTCAAAGGAGAAACCACATTTACGCCCTGTAGCCTACCATGCCGTCGCCTGGTTCACGAATCGGTGCTCTGTTACCGGTACTCAATGCCTTTATTCACGGACCAACTAGTGACACGCAGAAGATAGGCAAAAGCAGCCGGAACTTCCAAAGCAGGGTTCTGGCGCTACAAGCCCCCAAAGATTCCCCAAACAATTGGACTGAAAACATGCCAAATCTTGTGAGGGCCAGCATAGAGGTTGGGGGGGTCACGAGGGAAAGCCACGAGCTCTTCACACACTGCGCAGATTGTCGCAGTGCCGGATTCCCGGCGCGTATAGCCACTCCCCATCCATATACAACTGCATTTTCCGCAGGGGCCCAGGGATTTCCCCTTCTCACACCTGGCAACGAGACGTTTCGGCCAACCGCCTCCGCCCATCTCCTGGTCCCGCCTCGGCGTCCCCGTCCGCGGCGGCAGCGGCTTTGGCGACCCGCAGCAACACCCGCAGCGGCACCGAGATGCCGCTCGAGGCGTTCGCGGCGTCGTCCGCCTACGAACAGGGCGTGACTTTGGAGGGCAGGTTTGAGGTGGTTCAAAGGCAAACCACCTTGTCCTTCAGTCTCATACCTTCAAATGATCCAGTTCTTGGTTGCTCTGTGTTGACCCCCCGCAAAAAGTCAGAACAATGGCCTCCGCAAAGGCGAACATCTACGTGAGTTATAACAGTTCACCAAACTAACGTCAGCGTTCCTCGTGAACGGACTACTTATTGTGGGTGAGGTTGCTACAATTTGCCCATGCAAATGCAACGGTCTCAGTTTTCCTCCTCTGCCAAATTTGGGAAAGCCCTTGTCTGACCTCTATGGCGGATAAACACCCCCCCCTTCTGCAGTTAATCCACATCAAGCGGACGTCTCCAAAAATTGCAGGGACCCCCTTTTGGATGGTCTCTCTGAAAGAAAGCCGTCCATTTTTCGGACCTGCTTTTGGATGGCGTTCACAGGGGAAGGTCCGGATTTTTTGGGGACAACCTCATGTCAGCTTTCTCCCGTTCTTGAAATGGCTGCCACCACGTTGCCTTGGAGCCCTTTACGCAACAAGCGAGGCATAATTGGAAGGTTCCAAATTGGAGGACCCTATTTGGACGGTGTTTCGAGGGAAACACATGGGAAAATCAAACATACCCCACACTTGGAACCCTTGGTGACATAGCTGATCTCTGCACAATTGTGAAGGTGTTCCAACCTTTGGAATTCATTGTCAATTCTACGCGCCGCTTCCTTTACCGAGTCTTTCCAACCGCCAGGACACACCTCTCACAGCAAACCAAGCCACAGTAGGAGAGCACTGGAAATCCCGGAGCTTTCCATAGGGAGCTTCGGGAAACAGGCCAGTTTGTCTTTATGGAAACCCACAATGGCTGGATTCCCTGTGCGTTTCCTTTCTAGAGTAAAGTTTAGCAAAGGGAAAACCCCCACAAAGGGCTTCCGTTTAGCTGCCATTAAAGTAACATCCAGAAAAGGGCAGCCTCAGAACAGGCTTTTTTCGCCCATGGTCGGGATGAGGCTCGAAATCTCCGTCCTTCTCCGTCATGGCATGCACAAACTTCTGTGCCGACGCCGCTGGAAGAGAGGGCACCACCGCCCGCAGAAGCAGCACCTAAGTCTCCGAATCTCTCTCTCTCTCTCTCTCTCTCTCTCTAAAGACATATATTGTTGTATATATATATATATATGTAATTATTCTCTCTGTCTAGCAATATACATATTACGTCTTTAACTTTGGGTGCTCCAAGATGCACGAAAAAAGAAGCAAGGCATATATGTTTGTTTCCAGGAAGCCAACAGAAGAAAAACACATTGTTAGAGATGTTGCAAGGTAGGCCAAACGGACAAACCCAAAACACACACACACACACACACAATTCTTAGGGGTACTTGATGAACTTGATGCTTGCGCTTGTCAGAAGGCCGTTCAGTTTCACCAAGGGAGCCTTCAAGTAAACACCTCCGCAAGGCTCGAGAACTCTGCCAATTGCATCAAAGCCTTCATTGTCTTCTTCCTTTCTTCCAAATTCCATGTGTTCTGCACTCCCAAAGTATCGTGCCGAGTGCCCTCACTGAACGCATCAATCTCAATGTTCAACCTTGCATCATCTTTATCTTGTCTTCTTCTGGTCAATGTGCTGTTGCATCTCACCGGCTTGTGTGCTGATTGGGGCTTGGGGATGCTTGGTTGCGGGCGCAAGGAGGTGCTAGCACTCCCTCGGGACAAAGATGCTTGGTGATGCCATCCAACCGTGGCTTGGAACATATGGACCAACATACGCAGGCCAGTTTTCATCACTGACTTAAGGGCAGCCCTAGTAAAAGGTGCAGCATGTCACACCCAATTGACGCAATGTCATTGTCTCTTTCCACACTTGGGATCTCACTGTCACACGTTCGGAAGAACATACACGTTCTGATCCCAATGAGTCTGCCTTCTTGTTGCCATGGAGACCTGCCCAGCACACGCACGCTTGCCACATGATACACACACACACACACACAGCCGCTCAAGGGCACCCGCTCAGCATTGCGGCATCTTAGACTCTACATAATATGGTGCCAATAACCTTGAAAAACCGCCAGAATCTCGCGGTTTCCTTTTGGCTCCTCTGGAAAAACAACCTGAAGAAGAGCCTCACAAACTCTGCAGCTCAGGGAGCCCCACACAGAACCTTCCTGTGAGGCAGAGGCATCCGAGGCGCTAAATCTTCAGCAGATTGCTCTGGGTAGCCTGAGTCGAGCGAAAGCCGCTCGCGGCTTTCTGGGGAGGCATAGGTTCAATGATTTGTAACATTTGAATTCGTTCATTCAACTTTCTCCCACACATACCGTTCAAGTTGATCCTTGAACATGCAAAACCCTTAGGGGAACCCTTTCATTCCAAAAAAAAGGAAGATTCTAAGTTCAAGGGCGCCTGGGAGAAAAAAAACACCTGGGCAACGCAAGCCGAAAAAAAGGGCATTCCCAGTGGCCGACAGTTTCAGGGCAGATAAACTGGGATCTGATCTTTCAGGGATACCAGCCTGGCGAGCCGAATCTGTGCCACTAGACCAGGTTGACCCCCCGAATTGAGACGTAGGGAATTCCCATTTTTTGCCTGCAAAACCACGGGCCAATACTTGGCATTTACGTCGATGTGCGGCTGCGAGCCAAAGAGGTCACAAGCAGACGGTGGTCCCATCAGGTACGGGGACCTGGGAAAGGAATCTTCGTCTGGGAATGCTCGGGGCTCCGACGTGACAACTTGTCCAGTGGTAAGCAAGGAGGAACGCCAGGAGCAATTGAAGAGTTCTACAGGGAATCCGCATCTTCCGTGTTTCTGACGAGCATATCATAGTGTCCATGTCGGATTCATCCCTTTGCGACTCAGAAGGTTTTTGTTGCATGGTTTCTTGCCGGGCAAGCAAGTGTGCATGTCAACCCAGGAGTCCACAACTTGGCCTATGCGCTAAAGTCAGATTTCAACCATCTGTGCTATATCCAGTCAACCTTGAGGGATAACATATTTGGAGCCCCCAATGTCCATTCTGAAGAAACGTCAGCTAGCTTGGCGTCTTTCAACCTGGTAACGTCCTTCTATGATGAAATCGCGGTTGGTCATGCTAATCAGGAATGCGGTTCGATGTGAAATTGGAGATTCAAGCGCTTGCTCGGATTTCGTAGGGAAAACATTCCATCTTGATTCCTTATTGCTTGCCTCAGTCGCAGAGGATGGTGCAAACACTGGCTGGGATGTTCCACCCAGTTGGTAAGTGGTAAACCCTACCCAAAAAGCAAACAAACCTGTTTTGAGGGAGTTGCCAGTTGGGGAGAGGCAGGGCAACGGAGATTCGTTTCCTCTTGCCATACACGCTCACTCCCCGTACGGAGAGTTACCTTGCTTTAAAGGGACTCAAACGGAAATATTTCTGTGCCCATTTCTATCCACCTCAGCTTTTGTCCCGGGACCAAAACATATCTTTGATTCTGGCCCATATTGATTCAACATCAAAATGTAAGTTCAGTTCAAAAGAGAAAGAGATCCCATACTTCCTCCTGCTGGTCGACAAATACATTTCTTCTGGTGTCATCCGAATTTTGTTCTGCGAAGGGAAGACAACAATAAATCACCTTGGGGGTCCATTTCTTATTGATGGACACAAACCTGCATCAGGATTGTGTGGATGAAACCCTATCAAAACTGGGTGGATCACCACCCCCAATTGGTTCGTATTTTGTTGAGGGTACCTACTTCAGCTTGGTTGAAAGGGGATCAAAAGGAACACCTGCTTTGACACATACGGTTGGGTGAAAAATGGCTCGTTTCTCTCATGTCGGTTCAAGGGAATTGTGCCATGTACTCCTGATGTGCCCATTTCCTCGTTTGGGTGAACAAAAGGGCATGTGTCATAACAAGGGATTTTCTTCTGGTTTCCTGCAAAGAAACAAGGGTGCCCCCCGGTGCCAGGGACACTTAGAGGCTATTTTGGTGCCAAGAAGCCCAACAATAAATGATACCCTAAACGCACAGGTTGCAAAATCGACTCTACCCCCGCAAAACAACAGTCCCGTACATATGTTGTCTACTCTTAGACTAGAAACTCTGATTGAAGACCTCACACCCCCAACAAGCAAACAAAACAACACAAAAACAGAAAATAAGTCCAAACAACAACAGACGCAACAAAACCAGCACCAAAAACCAACAGAAAACACAAAATCCGCACTAAAAACAAGAGAAACAACGCAAAAGCAGCACCAGAACAACAAAGAGATCTCGCTCGGGGCGCTGTGGGTGCTGAAGCAGGCCGCCAGCTCCTCGCTGAGCCACGGCTTCTGCGCCGTAGGGACCTCCGCCAGCGCGAGCACCCGGAAGCTCGGGGCGATGGCGCCCACCTAAGCGGCGACCGCTGGCCCGGCCGGGAAGGCGGGGGTCCGGCCGGTGGCACCCGGTGGCCCGGATTCGGTTGGCCAGAATGTCCCATCCCAGGAATCTGAAGCACGAGCAATGGTTGGTTTGGAGGTGTGCTAGCGGGTGGCTCAAGAACCAGGCATTCAAATCGCCGAACGAACCCCAAGCACCCAAAAAGGGGTTTGCACGGATTTGAGCCAGAAGTGACATCCCACGAATCCGAAACAGTCAAGCAGGGTTGCCAGATCCCAGACGTCTCGCCATCGGCGGGTAAGCCTTGAGGTGATTCTTCTTTCGGGTGGTATACAAAATTGAATCACTGGGTGGCGTCTGGGTGAAAGCCATGTCTGCAAAAATAAAGAACGCGCCATCTTCTTTTGGTTTCCCAATGGGAAAATGAAACGGCCCAGCAATACAAGGGGCTACTAGTTGATTCCAAAAGGACAACCCTTAAACAATGCAAGCAAAAAGCAACACACCTCCTCCAAAAGAAGGAAGCCGATCCAAATTTATTACAGCAGTCCAAAGAAGAACAAAATGCGCCCCGAAGGCCAGTTTTTTGTGATCCCCAGACGCTGACTCAGCAAACACTCCCGACGGACGGCGCGCTCGCTGACTCGGGTCCGAGCGAGGCAGCCGGCGGCCGTGTCGAAGCCTACGCCTGCGAGCGGGGCCGGGCCAGGCACATGGAACCGTTGAAGTCACCACACGCCTTCACCCGCCTTCCAAATCAGTTGGGCATCCTGCGGAGAGTTTCCATCCTTTAGCCACTGTTGCAAGAAACTGCCAGAAGATAGGCTAACCAACTAGCTTTGAAACCAGGGCGACAATCGCGCGGTTTTGGGCGACAATCACGCCATTAAAACGCTCGGAATCGCAAGATCCAAGAAAGTGACTGCAGTTGAAGTCAGCGCAGTCCTTGCATTGAAACTTGGAATCGCAAGATCCAGAAGTCGTCCCAACGTCTCTTCAGTGCTTCCCGTGAAATTGCAAGAGCATGAAACCTGGAGCTGCTGAAGTGTACTCCAGGTGCTACGCTTGTACTACAAGGCAAGCGATTTTCGTGCTGGAGCTTTTGGGGGACGGCTAAGTTAACACGAGGAAAGCTAAGGCGAGATTCTCAAAATGGCTGCAGCAGCCCAACCTGAAAGGAGTGAAGGAGATGCAACGAGTGGATCAAAGCCCAACGGAATCGCACATCTAAAAAATGCAGCCGCAACCGAAAGTTAACCAAATCCCCGTGTGATCGCAAGGAAAGAGACAACTTCCAAAAAATAGCTCTCCCCAACGGTATGCAATCAAACTGAAACAAACAGCACGACTTGAACAGTTGCCTGTCCAGTCACCCCTCCCTTCCCAAACAAAAGACAATGTGGCGAGCATGGATGCAAGACGAGAAGGAATGTGATTCAGTTTGAGCTCTGATTTTTTAACACATTGAAGCTAAGTCGATTGCGTCTTGATCAATGCTCCCTTGGGAGTGTCCCACAACAGGGGCACCCCGGACGCGTTTGACTTGTTTCTGGCTTCCCTCACCCAAGCACCAGAACTACAGTGGCAAACCTGGACTCAACTACTCTTCGCGTGTAGATTGCCCAGTTCCGGAGTCCCTAAGAGAGGCAAGCGCACGGCTTTCACAGCACCCGCAGGCGATGCATCCAGCTTTTCGGGCAAACAACTCGACAAGAACTGGAGAGAGACACTGAGCAATGATCAACATTCCCCTAACGTTTGGACATGGGAAAGTGGGCTGGGCCCCGCTTAAACCAAATAAACAAAAACTACATTTCGAGGGTTCCCTTTCAGACAAACCCATTTTCTCAAAATGGGTGGGTCCCTGGTGGGTTGGCATTTTAAGGGAATCCTTTAGGAGCCGATTCATATGTTGAGAACCCCCCCGGAGCCCCAGGTCAGTCAGACTCGATCTGACTGAGTGCACGGCTCTGCACCCGGTCCGCCCGCAGCAAAAGCTCCCAGGTGGCTCCTGAGAGATTGGGGGGGAGGGGGGGGTGGTGCCCACAACATCGGGGTCTCCTGCAAAAGGGAAACCCCTAAATCTTGAGTTGATCATCCTGTTGTTGTGGTTGGCTTATAATTTTAGCTGAACACCCTGCAGTTCACCGCATTTGCTCGGTCCACCTGCTGCTTTGGGGAATCAGGGACCAATTCCTTCAGGCTGTTGGTGTCCTTTGGATTTCCTTTTTGAAAGCACGTTTCCTTGCGGGAAACCGAACGAATTGGTCCCAAAACAACGAGGTGCGCCTAACCGGATCGTCCTTGCATTCTTATGGACTGGCCTGTGGGAGTGAGTCCAAGGGGAAAAGGAACACTCTTCTCTGAGTGGTCAATTGTAGTGGGTTCGGGGTAGTGGAGACCATATTCCGCAGCTTTCTGGTCGAATCGACCGGTCAGCTTCACTGCGAATTGAACGAAAAAGGAGCCGCCGAAGAACCGGGGCGAGTGTGGGCATAAGGACGCCGTGGCTTCACGAAGGGACACCCAAAGAACTCCATCCAGGAATTCTAAGACCGAACCTTCATCAGTGATGCATGCCCACTAGAGGCCATAACTTTCCAGGCACTACATGAATTTCCCAGGGCTTTTCGTTGCATGACTAAAGACCCAGATGGCTTTTTGTGATTTACCTACACAACCACACTGGTGCGTCCTAGGGCACCCTTTTCAGCCCTCGTCCTTGGGGATCGCCCGCCACTGCCAGGCACACTTGGCGGTCCTGGGGCCGACGCTTCCGGTGCGAGCTTTGAGCCCTTTGGATCCCCTTGGGATCCCCTTAGTGGACATCATTTGGGGTGGGGATTCATGCCCAACCAAGTTAAAAAGTGGTCCCACATTGAAATTACCAGCCAAAGCAGGCAGTCAGTCAGTCAGTCAGTCAGTCATGCGGTCAGTTGGTCAGTCGGTCGGTCAGTCAGTCGGTCGGTCGGTCAGTCAGTGACTGCACTGCACGCGCTATCCCCCAGCCCCAAACCTGAAACTGGAACAGGTGGTTTCCACAGGGGTTCGCTGTTGTCAGAGTACATGCCCAGGATCTAGTTCTGATGATATACCAACGTATATGTATATATGCGTATATATGCAAGGCAAAGCTTGGTGACCTGGTGAAGTCGCTGAAAAAGCTTCGGACTTTGAAGTTGAATCTGACGGACGTACCTCCAGTCCCCGTTGCCGTGGAACCTGACTGAGGGGTCCCGAAAGATATGGTCCTTGACATCCGAACCTCTGGTGAGCGGCACTCACTTGTGCACTGGGAAGGGGCCGCTACAAGAGAGACGGAGCAAGCAGGATATCAGGTCATTCAAGGAAGCCCCTTGCCGGAACAAGCTGTGGGGTTCTTCAAATCGGTGACCATTCGAACGGGTTGGTTTCCACTGGATCTGGCGCAAGGGGCACCAACCCTTGGGGGCCCAGCGGCCCAGCTCTGCTCGGAAAAGGCCCAGCTCGAGATTTCCACGCACAGACCCTGTCCCAGGACCATCCCCAGGTGCTACTCCAAGAAGGATGTGCAAGCATCTGGCAGAGTTTGGGAAGTCAGCAGAGCTGCTCGCTCGTGTTGCCGAAGCCAGCGACTTGCTTTCTGCACGGCTGGATTGCCAACCACTTTCCCAGCCAATTTGAAGGACCCCCACCCCCCCAAACCAAAGCGAACCATTCGACGCCTTCTATAACACAGGGAACGCCAAGGCTTTCCTGATTAATTTCATAGGTGTTCAGGTAGTTGATGTTTAAATGGGTATGCATCAAACTAGGGGCCCCAGGGGTGGTTCTCCTTTTGGCGTCCCTTGAGATCAAGCCGAAAAGGGCATCCTCAAAAAGCAAACCCAACTAGAAACTCCTGCCTCAAAAAAACCGACACCCGTCGCCGTAACCTGACCTCCCGAATGGATTGGCTCAAGCAGATCTGAAGGTTTGATTTCCACTACTGTGGATAGAACCAGTTGGGACCAAGCCCTCCAACTATTGGGCGACACCATCTGCCAACTGGTGCCTTGCGCGGATTTTGTGTACCTCAAAGCTCAAAGGGTCTCAACAGAAACCTAAACCTGCCCAGAGGACTTGAAAATACAAGGTTACCCTTTGGCACCTTTACTACAAATGGACCAACAGGGAAGAACCCAAAGGTCCAAGCGCCGGCTTTGGACAAGTGGGTGTGGCTCAAAATTAAACAGGAGGGGATACGCAGGTTTTGGTCCATGTTTCCACTTACCAGGGTTCCATATTGGTATTGTTTTTTTGAGCCACAGCCAAGTAAGAAACCCAAAATGGAACAGCCTCACTTCTTGGCTGGAATCAGGACCCCAGCATATATATATATATATATCTACATATATCTACATATATATATATATATATTTGCCTGGTTAGTGAAAAACACAGGGACCCCAAAAAAGCAAAAACAACAAAAAGGGGAGCTAATTCCGGGGAAGACTTTCTGTGGTTGCTTCAGGACCCCCTGGCCCCAGGTTCCGCCTGCAGCAGCGGCGCCAAAGCGCAGAGGGCGTCACCCTTGAGGCGGTGTGCCCCGTCCAGGATGCACAGGGCGCCTCGCGGGGGAGGTGGTTTTGCAGGCCAAAAGAGGGGACCTTGGTTGCTGTTGACCCCCCTGCAAAAAGTGAATAACTTTTTGGGGGTTTAGTGGAAAACCCCTTTATTTTCCAAAAAGTTAAAGTCTAAAGATCCAACCGAATAGCAATCAAGGGACCCCCAAAAATACGCGGGTTCCTCCCCGTGATTTCCCTTTGGAGGCTGAAAAGGGCACCTCAAACATTCACATCTGTTCATTCGTGGGCCTGACCTCTTTCGGACTCAGAATGGGGACTTTCGGGAAGGGCTTTTGGTTTGCTTTTGGTTTCCTTCAAAACAGTTCCGAAGTGCTATCTGGGGCCCCCAAGTGGCTACCTGGCTAGGTTATTTTGTTTTCAAACAATTAAAAACTTTAAAAACAAAAGAAAACTACAAAGATACAATTCAAGAAACAGAAACTTTGACAGCATGGCAATTGGCCCGCCCTTTCCCAGTTCCTTTCCGGTCGAAGCGCCGGAGCGTGCCGCTCGCACCAAGGGGGAGTCCACCCAAACGGTGTCCCCCAGATCGTTGGTGGCCCTCCGCTGCAGCAAATCCCGCGAGGACATCCTTAGAACGGGGATTCGGTGAAAACCCATGGATGTGGTCAAAGTCCACGATGGTCAAGCCTGTGATGGAATAAACCACTAACTGGTGCAGAATTTCGCCCATCTGCAGTGCTTCAAGACACCAAAAGGACCCCAAAGGACGGGTGGTCAAAGGGGACGCACACATTGGATGCCATTCTTTTGATTGAACAAACTCCAAAAGGAGCTCAACAAACCATAGTCCACATTCCAGTATAGACAGCACTAAATGGACTGCGCCACAGGCAGCTGCAAATCTCTCTCCAAGCCACTCGGGGGTTCCGAGTTTCCCTATGCCGACACACTTGGGCCTTTAGTTGGACAGCTGGGAAATGGTCGAGACGGAAATGGCTCAAACCCATTTGGCAAAAGGCAGATGAAACGCCCGCATGGCAGGATTTGCAAGAAGGCAGCATTGGGGAAGCCGGGCATAACAGCTGAACGAAGACACCATGACTGTGAAATTCAATAGAATGCAATGCGCTTGACAATTGTCAAGAGGTCGTGCAATAGGACAGGTCTGTGGGCTTGCAAAGCTTCAACGTGTAGATCTATCATCATTCCGGCGGTCGAATTTGTGCCTTGCATTGGTCAGGCGGATCTCAGCTCATGTCGTCCACTTCCTATGCAAAAGGAACAACGTCCACAAAAGCATGTTTCGATGGTTGAATTCAAGGGTTCAAACGGTTGCGAAGGTGTGACCCTTACATATCACCGAGAGTGAAAGGAGGCATTTCAAATAGGCCGATTTGGGGGCGGGAACAGGAGTGACACAAGTAGAACGGTAGAACGGCAGGAGCCATCAGACTTGTCAGCAAGCGAAGCAAGCAAACATATGCAAACACACCCAGCAAGAAACGCTGAGTCAAGCCAGCCAGCAAGAAACAAAGTTAGCAAGCACTCAGTCCAAGCCGTCGAGCCCTCATGCAGCCATCCAGCGGGACAAGCCATCAGCGAGCCAATCAAAGTTTGCACTAGCCAGCCACCCCTAGCGGAAATTGTGTGTGTGTGTGTGCGCGTGTCTCTGTGTGTGCCTCTCTCTCTCTCTCTGTTTTTGAGGGTAGCCTTCTCAGCTTAGTGTATATAAAGGGAACCACAACAACAACCACCATCTTCAAGGTCCTTAATTTTGACACATACCCAAATGCTGCACGAGCGTCTCCTCGTGCAGGAAGAAAAACTCCAGCCCGGTCCCGCCGGGGGCACCGTGGCCCAGCAAGCCGGCCAGGTGCCTGGACAGAAGCAAGGCCATAAGAGCCGGCAACCAAACAAATGCTGGAGCTTCCCGAGCGCGCTGTGATAGCCCACCACGAAGTACATTGACCATGATGCATGCAACAAATTCCCGTGGTAACATCTTGCAACCCCCAACTGACTTTCTAGATAAGCTGTCTTAGACCGCGGTTTTGGTGTTTCATCTGAATTCGCACCACTTCCCCCCCCCTCAGATGCCCAGTGGCCATGGCAAAAAAAGGCACCTTTTTGTTGCTTGAGTTTAAAGGGGAACCTTTCCCCCCAAAAAAGAAAGAAAGGGCACCACTGGGCAACAGAGCCCAATTCCAAACACAATCTACAGAAAGGATGCTCCATTCGATGCACATTGGACATACCCTGGACAAGCCTTTGCAAAGTCCTGACGACGCCCGGCAAAAATCCCCCAACCTAGATGTTTGCCGGGCAAACTTGCCCCATGCCTGTCATGTGAACCTTGCGCTTTCAGCAGACCGCTACACTCGCAGGGAATCTGATCTTTCATAACTTTCGCACTGATAAGGATTCCAGACCATACAATGCCTTTGACTTGAGCCGGGCACATCTTTTCCCAGCACTATCGCTTGAGGCAGACTGCACGCCATTCCTGATTGTTTCGCTTTTGCAAGACACCTTCCATCCACCTCAAGCCTGGAATGCTTGCATATAGATGAGGTAGTTTAGGTTAGGTGTCCAAGGACAAAATCTTTGACACCACATGTAAGTGCCGGAAATCAAGACTTGAGCATGTCGTCTCAGTGAATAACTCAGCCCTCTCATGTTGGCCCCAGAAGCTTGCGCAGCGCTGATGGAGATGAGACCTTGTTACCTTGTTCAAGGTCCAGACGTGTGAAGCACTTGGGGTTGTCTCTAGATGGGGAAATCCTTTTGAAGTAACCCTTGAAGGCGCACCCTGAAAGGACACACATAGTTGGACAACTGCGCCATTCTGACTGGTTCAAACGAAACCCATCTTTCTACCATGCGCTGTTCTGTTCGTACGATACTTTAAAGAAAAACCATCTCTTTTCAGGATCTTCCATTCTGAGACCAACCCCCTGTGGGTCAAAAATAGGCAAACCCAAAATAGAACCCGAGGTAAAAAAAAGAAACCTGGACTAGAACCTGCGGTCCCCTGGTTGAATTTTGACCCATCCCCCGTTCTGAGACCAGCCCCATTTGTCCTGTAGCTCTCAGGCCCCACACCTCGCCAGAGCGGACTTGCCGCAGCCAGCCGGGCCCACCAAGAGGCAGTCACTGCCTGCAGCGAAGTCCTGAGGCAGCCCCAAGAAGTTCTGAGAAGTTACCCATAGTCCCACAAAACCCAATAACCACCAGATCCCAAATCCCCCGTAATCCGTTGTGGAAAGAAAAACACAGGCGTAAACCCAGCCCTGTACATTGGTGTTGCTGAACACGGGCTTCAGGCAACATTCGCCCTCTTGGCTCTGGCCTTGCTTGAGCCCCATGAGCGAGCGGCCAAGTATGGTGTCTCAGTAGATTCATGCTTCGCCTTGTGACTAGTCTGCAGAAACAACATGCTGCAGCTAGAAAATGGGTGGCCCGAAGACATCAAAAAGCATGCACCCACGCATCGCGCACTAGTTTCGCGCTTAGAGTTTGCAATTTGCGCCGGCGTACTTCGTGTATTATCTTCGCACTTACAAAATACGATGTTCCGGCTGGGCTGCTAACCTGTCTCGAAGCTCGCCCAGACCAAGGGGGATTTGACCTCGAAACCATGGTCCCCACGAGCGCAAACTTTCGAGCACGTTTTGGCATTTTCCCTCAGTTTTTGAACCTCGAAGCCCGTCAATCCACACAGAGAGTCGCGCACGCACCGCTTTAAAAGTACCCAAGCAATCGGGAGTTTGATCCTCGACCCCCTGATCCACGCAGCAAAGGGTTCATCCGCGATGTTACAGATTCGCATAACCCACAGCGAGAGGGGTCGGCATCTTCTTCGTGTAACTTGCTCTAGCAACCGCTGATGTTACCTGCTTGTTTAACTTTCTCAAGCAATCTCTCATGTAACTTGCTTGTGTCACTTACTTTCGCAACTTCCTTGTGCAACTTGCAAGTACAACTTGGCTTGCACAATCGGCGCCATGTGTTTCCTGAAGAACCCTTCGCAATGCTTTCGGGACAAACCCTTTTCGACGGGACCATCCGTACGAGCAGGTTGGAATCATTGCTTCTGTGGATGTGGTATGTGTAAAAGGGACCTTTGTAACTATTTTGTTTCCGTTTGAGTCCATCTCTAAACAGGCCCTGCATTCCTTTTTACCTGCCAGATATGCTTTTGCCTCGTTGCACAGAGTGGCCGTGCTACAAAGCTGGACATGGACATGCTGCAATCACTGACCAACAAGACAGCGGCGATGTTGAAATCCCAGGTGATGCGCAAACCAGGTGCTGTTGCACTGGCTTTGTCTGCACGGCCGGCGTAGTTTGAGTCGATGGCAACTGGTGATGTTTAAGACTGGCCACGCTTTATCAGCTGGTTCTAAACCAGTTCGAAGCACTAGTGATGTAAACAGAATGGCTTTCATTCTGCCTGTGGAACTGGTGGACTAGAATGATTTCACCAGCCAATATATGAAATTGAGACGTGCCTGTGAATGAAAGCTTCATCATGGGTAAGTTCGGACACTTTCTGGTGAGATCGCCATTTGCTGAAATTGGAAGGTGCATACAATTACCAGATGCTCAACCGGGGTCAATTATGCATCCCCGTTTGGCTCCTTTGGGAACACCTAAAACCGCGTGGGATCTATCTCAGCTTTTGCCCCCAAACCAAAGATGTGCTTTGACCCCATTCTTTTACTTCCGCCTCATTCCAAAAAAATCAACAACAAAAAAAACATTCAGGACCGCCCTTGAAATAGAAACCAAACGGAAAACCATTTGAGGGGTCTCCTATAGGGCTTAAGAACCGCTTCTTATTTGAAGATTTTCAGATCCTCCAAGCTTAAGAGCACCCTTTGGGGTACAGGGAATCCAAACGAAAAACCGTCTGAAGGGTCCCCTAACAATTCCCAGATCCCCTTGGTACTCTCCCGTCCCCGACCTGCGCCAGGCGTGCCAGCACTGGCCGCAGCTTGGGCGCGGCCACGAAGAAACTGGACGCCGCGGCGATGCAGGGCGACGCCAGCGAGAGCTGTCCGTGGTGGCCTAAGGCCAAACGAGGATGGCGAAATGTCAGAAAGTCCTACTGGCCAAAATGTGATTTGTACATATATATATATATATTATGCATATTATGATATATATATATATAATGTATATACAGAATTGTATATGCCAGCATGCTCCAACCAAATGTCAGCCGTCCGCGCCTTCGCCGTCGTCCAGCTCCAGCTGCATGAGGCCGCCGCGGCTGCTACTGCGCAGAGTCCGGACAAAAACCGAGGCTCCAAGGCACATTGGCCAAAGCCGATGCAACGCAAGGCCACCGAGCCAGCAGAAGAGGGGCCACTGGCTTTTTTTTCTATTAGTACGGCTCAGCGACCCTACGATTGACTTCCCCATCGCCATTCTTTGCAGGGATCCTTTCCAGAAAACCGCCATCCTCAAAAACCGCCGGTTCTTTGAAAAGAACAATGGTTGAAACACATGGGGACACCTGCAAAAGCACAAAGTGCCACACGCATCAGGCCGCGCTTTACATGGAGCCCAGTCCAATTTGTCACGGAGCACAAGGCTGGTTGTATGAATCAAACAACGAACTGATGCCACGCGGGTTTTCCAAACTAGGCGTTTACATGTACGTCTACATATCAATCATACATATATACAAAACATATACTACACCGGTACATGTTGGCTCACAAACTCAGCCTTTTGATAAACCACAGCTAGACTGATGCGGAAAGATGTGGTCGCCCTTGGAAGCAACTGCCAGGCATTGCCATGGCCGATTCAACTTGACAGGAAAAGCGGGAAATTAAGCCGAGTGGTTGAAAGGTCGCCGAGCTTTTGAGACAAACTCAACCTGAAGGCACAGGCAAGCCTGTCAGACACCTAAACATTGGTGGTAAGTTGTCTCCTCAGCCATGAGCAAAGCGCAAGCTTCTTCAGGAGAATTGTTGCAGAGCAAACGCATCTCAACCAGGCAACTCTGCCTTCATGAAGTGAGTCTAGCTTGGGATGCTCACACATCTGCGACCCGCAATTGAGCTAGCAGCAAGACGCACGGCGTAGTAAAGTTCACAAAGAGTCAGGTATGTTCTGTGGTCCTCAGAGGGAGTAACTCGGACCCCACGACAAGTGCAATTTATTGAGCACCTATGCATGACCTCTTGGTACAACCATGTTTTATGCTGGCCAACATTGCGAGTAAATGGCCCGCTGAACCAATCAACTGAACCCTCAAACAAAACAAGTATCCAACGGCCTCGTAGACCATCCTCGATCGTTCTAAGATCCCGATTTCATGCTGGCAGCATGGGAGGCTCCCATTTTGTGCTACTGGTCGGGCTGTAGGCATCTGACTTCACAGCCAGTTTCTGCATTTTGCTTTCAGGGCTTGCAGGGTGCCTGAGTTGTCTTGCCGTGGAGCCGGAGTAGCAAGCACCATTTTGCAGTTATGACAAGGAACCTGATGTCAAGTTTGATTATCTACGCTGAGCTTGGCCCACATCTGGGGCTCACAAAACACAGCTTTCTGGCCCTATTCCATATTAGTCTGCCCTCAAATGTAACATATGTTGTTGAGGGAGATCCCAGTGAATTCCTGGATCTTCCTGCAACCACTCGTGAGCATGTGACTTGATGTACCTGTGGGCGCATGATCGCAGCTTCTGCATTGCCTTCAGTGTCACTGCGTCCTTGCCCCTTCTTTCTGCGGCGGCACACATCCGCAACAACCGCTTTTTCCCGGGAAGTGCACCTGGTTTTGAAGCCACCTCTTTCTCACGGAATGCCTTGCACCTCTTCTTCCAGGAAGTACTCTTTCGCGCTGGCAGGGACAACAGGAAGACTCGAAGTCAAACCAGCGCCGCCGTCCAGACCCGCATCTCTGAGAGGGTCTGATGGATGCAAGGGCTTCCTGTCTTGGCATTTGAATGGACACCACCTCACTCTCCCAGAATCACGGGTAAAACAGAAAACCTTTCGTGTGGTTGATTCTGAAATGATCGCCGACCCCACAAAAAATGGGGTGGACTCCTGCTGGAGTCATACTCAAACATTTGGAGGCCACTCAAAGCCAGGTACAGGATCAGGCTCAGGCCCCCCACCCCCACCCCCCCCCCCCCTTGCCTCCCTGCCAAGGTCCAAGCACGTGGCTCCTATGCCACGTTGCATGTGAGTTCCAAAATCGGCGCTTCTTTTTCCGAGACAGCCTGCAAAGAACCCAGAAATTGCCCAACCAACCAGCTGTTAGTGTGCCATGCCCCGCGTCGTTTGTCTTGGTACTCTGCCCATTAACACGGCACAAGAAAAGGGAGCTTTTGTAAAGAAATTATTTGTGCCTGACTTACTCAAGTGTATTCGGGTTCCATGTCAATTGTACGCTTCATCTGCAAAGGCTGACCCGTGAGTGGCCCGGAAGCTGCTGGGTTTGCTTCTGTGTTCCTTCGCCACCTTCGCGTTTGCGCCCTAACATATGATCTTTAGGTTCTGGATCATATTTTATTTGGCGAGTCTGAAGCAGTATTGCTCCAGAGACCCTTTCACAACTGTCCTACCCTTGTGCCCCTGGTCTGGTCCTTGGTACAAGGTTCGGACTGTCCAAACAGGAAAACCCTCTTCCTGTTTCCCTTTGATTCAACCCGGCATCTTTTTGGGTACCGCTCAAACATGGGAAAAGGAAGCCCATGGACGACCTGGAAATCAAAGGCCAACCTATCCTGAGCACTAAACCTGGACAACAAGGGGCCCAAGGTCCAAAGGTCAAGAGTCAAGAGGTTCACTTTGGGCAACTGAGCCGTTTTTTGAAGCAACCCCAAAAAGGGGGGGACCTTGGCACCTTGGGAGAAACCGCGCGCGAAACCGCGCGCAACAACGCGCGGAATTTCCTGCGCCAGGTCGAAGTGCCTCAAGAGCTGCTCCGCCGCTGCTTGGGCGGCCGGCTGTCGGCACAGCAGCGCCAAGGGGTAGACTCGATCGAAGGCCTGGCCGGGGGAGGTGTGGTGCTCTCCACGGCACGGCGTGAGCAGTATGATGGTACCTGGGGGGTGTGAACCGCCCCAAATTTGATGGCCCGGCCAGGTTTATACTGTCCGAGTAATTAGCATTGCGCTACTCCATACCATCGCCTAATGTCTAAAAAACCCGGTGGTGTCCATGTCACTAAATCCCTTGAACCAGCAAAAACGGGGTTCGCCACTGGGGAAACCGCTTGTTTGGGCATTGATGAACTGACCTTTTTGAAAGCCACTCCACTCTACGGAGAGAAGGCGTCCCTTGATCCAACAGATCGTACTTTTCGGGGGAAATTGAGCGTTCGGTTGACTTGGAGTCCGAGGAGGTGGACCTCCATCTTTCCGTGGCAAAAGCACGAGCCTGCAATCGCAAAGGGCTACCCCCAACCTAGACGCCTGAAAAAACATCACCAACCTCTAAGGAAATTCACCAAACGGATTTTCCCCCTTCAACAGGTGATGTTTCAGCTAGCGTCAGCGACTTGCGGAAGTTCTTCGATGTTCACCTTCCCTTCAGCGCTGGGTGGAGGACGGTTGTGTGTGAGGTGCTCTAGAACGGTTTTTCCTCTGACACTTGACCATGGGCAGTCGCGTTGCGCTAGGCAACCTCTGAAGCTGCCTTGATTGGCTTCGAGGGACAAGGGCGTTGTTGGCAAGAACCTGATGCTTGTAGTACAGCCCTTGGCAAGAACCTAATACTTGTCGCATAGCCCTGGCCTGAGACTAAGCAACCTTCCGGCTTTTGACGATGAGCGATCTCCCAGCCGGCGGGTAAAGATAAAGTGTTTGACCGAGTAGGAGAAGAGCCAATCTTCCACTAGCAAGTGCCATTTCGCGAGCGCCCGGATGTGATGCTACGTATGGCCTGCTGTCTGCTGTCAGAGTGAGAAGCTTCTTTCGCGCAATCCTAACCGCGCGTTGCCTTGCGAATGTCTAGCGTATGAAAATGGATCGGACTTTGGCAGCTCCAGCTCAAAAGTCGCAACTTCGAGTACGAGTGCAGCACATGAAGCACACTTCCAGCTCGAAAGTCCCAACTTTTTAAGTACAGTGCAGTACACGCAAGTACGCTTTGAGGCCAACACCACTGTGTGCACTGGGTCTCGCTACCATCTCGCTTTGCAGGCTTTATGTCCGATTTCAACAAGTGATTATTGCTGCGTTGCTCACGGTGACTGCAACAAACTTAGGATGCTCAAATATCTTGCTTAGCAAAGCACCATCCGCCATATGAACCCACGATACAGCAACACAAAGGAAGGCGTGCAATTAGTAGCAGCTATTGCGTGTGTCTCTGTCTTTCTCTGACCTAACCCCTTGAGGGATGGTAAACGCAGACATCCCAGTCCTTGCCCCACCTCCGAGCTAAGCGGGCAACTCCCCATAGCACGGCTACAATGTTCCTCCTGTTGATGGTATGTGATCTCAAACCAGTTTGGTTCCATCTGGGTGTGGGTCAAAAATGGGTACCCCCAATGGAACCCTAGTAAATGGAAACAAGGACTAAAACCTGCGGTCCCCTTGTGGTTTAATTTTGACCCGTACCCATCTACTTTGGGGAGGACACCTGTGGGGGAAGTGCATTTTTGGCACCCGGCCAAAACCCCCCGCGCCTCTGCAGCACTGCTCAGCGCATCTGCAGGGAGCACCTCAAAAGCCACCCAAATGGGGGTCCAACACGGAACCCCAATAACCATTCCTTTAAGAGGAATCTCAATCTCCTTTTTGAGACTCGCCCCCCCTTTTGGGGGTTCCATGTTGCAGAGCACCCTCCTCTCCGAGAAGAGAGTCCAACAGTGGCGGACCCTCCCATATTGCAACGTGTTGAGCCATTCTTGGAGCCTCCAATCATTCTGGAGCTACAAAGGCTCCAGGCAAAAAAGCAGCTGCACTGTGGGTTTGTTCCACAGAGGGCCTCACTAATTATTGTTTTTGATTGCATTGGAACCAGGCCCACCCTTCAGACACGGCACGCCTTATGATGTTTGCAGGGGAGGGCCCCCACCACCAAACAAAGACTATGTAAGCTCTCAATAAATATACACTCAAATGGGTTTTCGGACATGAAAGCAACCCCGTCGGCTGCCGAAGACAACACCATTCCAGGCTTGTCGAATCAAAATCGCTTCTGCTCCGTCACAAGTTGTAGCCCCTAAAACTCGGCCGTAGCTTTTCGTTGGCTTTTCTTTGACAAGCCATCCAAAAGAGGGTGATAAGATTTTGGCCCAGTCCTCCCTGCATGTGAGTATTTCCCAAGGTTCATTGCATTTACGAGGGGGTAAAGGAAGTATTGTTGATAATTTTGAGGATTTCAAAGGTTCTTCGCCCCCTGCATTTCAGGTTCTTTGCCTTGAGCCGTAAACGAAACGCCGTGCATCGCCGTCGCGTCTCATCGCGTCTCTCTCAGCCAAAAGGCCAAGCGCAGGAGCCGCTGCACGGCGTCGAAGGTCAGCGTGGGCGCACGGAGCCCTCCTGCGGATGCTCAGAGTTGGACAAAACGGTTAACCTTTTGGGTTCTCGACTTGCCTTCCTTGGAAAAATATGGACCAACATGGGAAAATTGTGGATAGGTAGAAGGCAATAAGGTCGACATTTGGACCAAAATTGGACGATTATCAGGTCACAAAGTCGAATTGCTTGGGTAAGTGAGTTTCAGTGGGTTCTACTGGCGGCCCAATGAAGTGTAATGCCGAAGCTGGGGCTGTGTCTGTTAGTTCTTTTTTGTTGGGGTTGGTTTAACAGGAAACAAAAGGGAACACCACCATTTTTGGGTCCCTTTTTTTGACACATGCCCAAGGCATGGGCTCGTTGCGGTAAACCGCTAAAGTACGCTGCAAAGAAGACACCCATCGGATTTGCAAGGGCTATAAATGGTTGGCGAACTGACCTCGTGTTGGGGCTACTCTGGTTCCACTCCACAGCCAGGGAGATCCCCATCCACCAAACATAGTGGCCTGCGGAAAGGGGGCATGCGCTTCCCCCGTGGTTTGCTTGCGAGAGGATGTCTTTTGATGTAGGTTGCAACCAGATGGTTGCAGGCCCCGTTTTTTGTTGGGAACCCAGTTTTTCTTTTGGGGGGGGGGAGCGCAAAGGAAGCCATCCCTTTTCGCGTCTCCATAAATTTGGAGACCCCCCGGTCTAAGAGCATATTTGCTTCGGAGAACCTTTTGTTGGATCGTGAAGGGATCTCTCAATTTTGAGACACCCCCCGGCAAATAGTGACGTGTTTGTGGGGTGCCATTTCTGAGGCTGTATTTTGCAGGAAACCCAAAACAACTCATATTGAGGGTTCCGTATCTCATTTGACAATGCAGCTGGTTGTATTCTCTCGCTCACCAGCAGAACAAATGTGGGAACGCTCCCACCACAATTTGCGCAAATGATTATAGATGGCTCGATACGGCCAAATCAGTCCCGCGCCTGGCATCTGCCCACTGTCCAACGCCCGCTGCAACGCACTGAGCCGCCGCAATAGGTTATCCGCCTCGCTGCTGAGGCCTTGCTGAGACAGACCCGCGGTTCCCGATTTCCCTGGGAACCTTCCAACTGCATCCAACTGGCTTCCTTTAAGGGGACAGGCTCATTTCCACTACTCCTCTTGATTCCTGGCGGAGAACCTGAAAGCTAAAGGCCTAATGGATGCTTCCAGGTATGTGTGTGATTGTTTGTGTTTGTGTGTGTGTGTTTCTTTGAAGTTATTTGTTTATCCCTTGGTTTAAAGGGAACCAATCGGACAACCACACATATGCTTAAGGCTATCCAGGATTCATAACCCCTGGTTGATTGCCAACATGTTCCAATTCAGAGAGAAGCCCTCACTATTGATTCCTCCAGATTTAACGTTGTGTGATATCTGATATCTAGCACGTTCCCAAGGGTTCCCAAGAAAGTAAGCCGGGTGCTCAATCGGGTCCCAAGTTGCAACCAGTGAGCCTGGGTGTGCAATAGGGAGCCTGGAAAAAACCAAACATGTCCCATCTCCTCTCGGTCCTTCAAAAAAACACTACCGCAAAATAATTGAAACCACGTCTTTTGGGTTGGCTCCCTTTTAGTTGAATGTGATACAAAAAGGGATCTAGAGGGCATCCAATCGATCAACTGGATTCAAGCAACCCGCTTGCTTCAAGAGTCTGAGGCTCCACGGCTGATAAACAGTCCGGGCCAAATAGCTCCAATGGGGCGGGTGCTTTAAAACCAACTGGTCACTTGGTCATTCTAAAACCATGGATCTCCATGAAATTAGCACCCTTGTCGCTGACTGATTCAAGGGAGGAGTGCTATGGCACAGGACCGTTTTCGGGCTTGTCCTCAGCTTGTCATGGGCTTACCTAGGGATGACCGCTTAGACGTCCCCGCAGGGTTGAGGATTTGGGCCTTCAAGTTAGGCAAATGAATGGCAAACACGTTGACCAACTCCGAGGCTTCTGCAACCAGCCTTTTGATTCTATCTCGACCATTTTGATGGGTTCTGGAGTAATCTGGGAAACAACTCTACCATTCAGGTTTTATCATGCTTCCCGACATGAAGCAAGCCCACCGAGTCCTTGTGAGTCCAATGGTGAGGGGCGCACAGGAAGCCACCATTCGCAAAGAGAAATACGCCCAGTGTCAATTTTCGGGGACAGAACATCCAAACACCAAACAAAGGAGTGACGGCTGGAAAGAACTGGGATCTTGTGCTCCCGGGCCGGGGAAGAAGGACGTCAGCTGCTGTGCAGAAACCAGCGCGGGCGGCATGATGATGCGCGCCTGGAACCGGGACCTGGCTGAAGCAAAGCACGCGGAGGGAACGGGGACGTGGCTTCGACCCACCGCTTTGGGGGACCATAAACCAAACGCTCCAATGGAGGTTGGAGGTCAACAAGCAGCATAACTGACAAGAGAGAGTCCCCGAGTGAGAAGTGGGCGTCTTTTTCAACTTCGTGGATTTGGCCAAGCGAACACATCGGAACCGGGGGCAAGCATGTATCCAAATCTACCACCAAAATGATAAGCTTGCCTAGGCTAAGCCCTGGCAAGCAGCTTTCCTCCAACGTTCAACCCTGAACCCAGGATTTGGAGGTGAATCTTCTCTTATCGACAAGTGCATGTCAGGTCCCCAAAGCTGACCCACTTCCGCCTGAGTGGGGGGTCCAGGGGGTTCCCAGGCCAGGGGGGGCAGGGCACCGCCAGCGCCAGCACTCGGAAGCCCTCATGGACCCGCGCCAGCTGGGCCGAGGAACCTGCGGCTTGCGCTTTTTCTTTTCTCTCCGGCCCTTGCACGGGTCTGTGACACAAACTTGTGGATTTCCATGGGCAAAGGGGGTCCTCCGAATACCGAACACAAACCAATTTGGGTTCTTTTTAAACAAATATGGGCTCACGCAAAACGGTGCAAGAAAGAACCGTAGCATTGGCACACAAAGTTGGACACCAGCTCCAGCAACGCCTAAGGTTCTGAATCTAGGCGCGCTGCCGTCGCCAGCAAGGGATTGCTGAGTGAGGGCGTCGTACCTTCTCGCCGGTATTAGCCTCAGGATTGCGTGAAAGTGCGTGCAGGTTCCTGTGCCACCCGTGCGGGCGCTCGAGTAAATGTGTCTGTGCCTGACGGTGCCTGTGACTGTGTCTGTATGCGCTGGCGTGCATGCGTGTCGACGCCTCTGCCAGTGTCTGTGTTTGTGTGCGTATCTGTGTGTCTGTGTGTGCGCGGTTTGCCGTCTGTGTCCTTGTCCAAATTTCTGTGTGTCTGCGGCTTGCCTCCGTCTGCGTCTGTGTCTGTGGGCGCCTTGCCTGAGTGAGCATGTGAGCATGCAAGCATGTGTGCATGTGAGCATGTGTGGGTGTGGGGTGTGGTGGTGTGGGGTGTGCATGGGTGCGTGGGTGCGTGGGTACCTGGTTGCGTGGGTGCGTGAGAGCCTCTGGCATACTGTGGGTGCTTGGCATTGTGTGTGTGTGTGTGTGTGTGTGTGTGTGTGTGTGTGTGTGTGTGTGTGTGTGTGTGTGTGTGTGTGTGTGTGTGTCTGTGTGCGCGCGTGTGTGTGCGTGTGGGCGCGCGGCGTGTGTGTGTGTGTGTGTGGGCTGAGCATTATGTCGTGATGATCCTCAACGAATACAATCTCAATATACTGTCAAATCCAGACAGTATACAACACAGCAACCTTCAAACAGAAAGCTTCATGATTGTGAATGAGGTCGCACACCCTCGGCATTTGCCGTTTGCTATGATTTGCCCAAACTGATCTGTCCGCGAGCAAAAACAGCAACAAATATCTCATGCTGGTTGGCCCTCAAGCCTTTGCACTACATGCCTCCGAAATCACTGCGAATCCTCTTCCAGGATGCGACACATGCACCCAAGCAGCAACCGGCCATCATCCAGCTGCATCTCCCGGTTCCTGTGACAACTCAACCCAATCAACCCAACCCAACCCAAATCACCAATTTTCGCAAACAACGAGAATTCCCACACACCTCATCAACACAAAAACTGATCATCACCAGGAAAAGAATAGCCTGGCCTCGCATATGTTCAGGGTTCAAATGCAGAATCGGTGAAGCCAAGCCCAGAAAAGGTCCCATGCAGCTTGTCTGATGCTACAGGGCTCAGGGTTGAAGCTCATCTTGCACCACCAACCCCACCGCACGAACTGCGCTTTGCGCGAATGGTTCCCCTGGAAAGACTTGAAAAAGACCCATGCAATGGAAGGGTTTCTTAATCCACAGAAAGGAAGTCCGCCGCATCTATGTTGTGACTGCCACACCATTGGTGGCCCGTGCATTTTATGGATCCTTTGGGTCGAAACATTTACTTGCCCTCTCACCAACATGGAAGCTTTCCAAAGGACATGTGTCTTCCAAAAAGGGTCTGGGCACCAAGCAATGGGAGGGTAAGTGCAATGGCAAACATCGTACTTGATCTTCCCAGAGTCTTGGTTTTGCGGCTTTCGCCTGGTCAGGAAAGTCAAGAAACCCAGGGCGGAGAACATCATATTTGGGTGTGGGTCAAAATCAAACCACCAGGAGACCGCCTGGTTTAGTCATGGGTTCCATTTACCAGGGTTCCGTTTTGGGGTACCCATTTTTGACCCACAGCCGCATGTCTTCCTCTCGGGGACTTGTAGCCCTCAGTTTCATTCGTGGCCGAGCTTCTCCAGCAAGTTGTTGAGTGTGGGGAGCACGTTCCGCTCAGCCTGCCCATGCACCGGAGCCATGCTTCTTAAATCTATAAGAGGCTTAAGGGATAATGTCCGAAGTGGCCGGACAAAAATGAACGATCTGGCAAAGAGCTAGCTGGTCATTCACCCTACCTATGCAAGAAACAAACATAGGCCAATCGCCTGCAACTTGCTTCAAACGCCTCTGAGGACAGCTGGCGCAGTGCTGATCCTGAGGGCTGCAGACAACCATGCAAACAACGGCTTCCTCGACGCGACTCACGGTTGTGGATACTCCGTGGCACATGCTAAGCTTGCCATATTCGCTCTCAAGGGACAAAGCAACGCGGACTGGCATGCATTCTTATTGAACATTGTTTGCCGCACTGAAAGGCAGAGGGTCGGAAGCTGTGTGGTCTCACAAGCGACGGTTTGCTTGCTGCTGTTGTATCGGTAACTGGGGACTGTGAATTAAAGGCCGGATTCAAACCACTCAGCTAGTAGGGTGTCGTGACACCCTTCAGCACCTGGAGCCCCAAACAACTCAAACTGATGGGCCACGTTGACAACATGAGCAGCAAGCTGGAAGCACCATCCGGAGCCTGTCCTTACCCCAATCGAAACGCAACTTCTGAGTGAACTACAGAAATTCATCAAGCTAAAGTGAGGGCACCGAAAGGAACTGGTTGATTTGCACCCTTGAATGCTGTAACTCTTTTCTCGCACATGGCCTCTTTTGGGCCCTAGTCAATCCGAGTTACCAACCATTTTCGTTTAGCTTTTCAAGGGCTGTACGGGGAAATGGAGTCACTACTCCATGGTTGGACCTCTTGTTGGCCTGAAGGCTGGCAAGCCTTCTCCAAGCCGTCCAAGACCTGAGAGAGCGCCCAGGGCTAAGCTTCCTGTGCGGGAACTCCCGACCCAAAGGAAGCTCAACAACTGGCTTGGTGGATTTTTGTGGATCCATGTTGTCCTCTTGGATGTGTGGGGAAGCTGCTTCCCTGCATGGGCGGATCATGCCCCTCCTGCTGCTTTGCTATACATGTTGTTTGTGAGAGGTTGCGTTTTGCGCTTGGCAGCAGCTACAGTGTATATCGATCAGGGATCAACAGCACGCGGCTGGCAACTGTTTTCTTTGCTTCGCGTTCGCATCACCCACTAGAAACTGTTTCCTAGCCAGCGTTGGACTCGTTCGGTTGTGTAGTGGCAGGTTTTAGAAGTCAGGTGCGGAGCGGCTTCAAAAAGTACTTCAAACAACACGTTTACCGAGCCTTTGAATCGGCAACTGCCTTAGGTGGGGATTGTTCGAAGTAAAGTAATTTTGTTTGGCACCCATCAATAGAAACTTAAGGAACATGCAATTTCAGCTCTATTGATGTGCAAAGTTTAAAATCCAAGGCTTAAAGTACAGTCGCCTGAATGTGATCTAAAATATATGTCCCGTTGGTGTTTTACTCTTTTTAAGGGGCAGGCCAAGTAGAATCTTGGAGGACAATTGACAATGATTTCTTGCTTTATTAAGTTCCACCTCAATCACACTTCAATTAAAAACCTATTTAGCCAGCAATTCCTACTTCAACTTGAGCTTAAAATCGAACTTCTACTTGCATGGCTTCGTTCTGGACCGTCACTTGTATTCTATTTGTATTTTTGTCAGACTCGATTGAACATGAACTTGTTTTCCAACAACAATGCACACAACCTCGAGTTGTCCAAGAACAAAACAACAAGAACATGGCAAACCCCGTGTGGGCACAGAGGATCTGGAGCCATGGGGCCTGACATGCTTTTCTTTTTGTCTTTGCTTGGCAACCCCCGCTTGGCAATCAACACTTCTCCAAAAGCATGCACAAAAAAACAAACTCGAGTTGTTCAAACAAAAAGTACAACAACACACTGGCAAACACCATATGGCACTCAAGATCTCGAGCCATCGGGTTCATGTTTTATCGGTTTTTGGAAACCAGGGTGTTTGAGCGCGCTAGTTTTCCCCCGTCCCGCCCGGGCTTGCTATGTGTACACCTTCATGCAAGCACTTTTATAAACTTGTTGGCCTTCGAAGCTTAGAAACACTCGAAGGGAGCTCAAATCTGCTTTGCGGAAGAACGGAGCCTCGCTATCATCACAAAGCCTGGTAGGAACGCTTAGGGCAACATGCAGCAACTGCCTTGATTTCACTGGAGTGTTAAATGACATATGGCTGACTTGTAAAACATGACTCATGGTGTTCCAGGAAGGACACCCCAAGGCATGATGGAGACGGGCACTCAATGTCAGGATACCCCCATCTCCAAGCAACAATTGAAGCCACCATCTACCCCCGCCCCTTTCCAGGCTTTCCATCGGAGCTAAGCTTAGTCTGGTGATCTTCAGAACTGGTCAATCAATCTGACTAGGGAACTCACCAAAAAATGGAGAAAGTTAAGGGCTCAACAACCTACTACGTATGGTCTGTACGGCAAGAAAAAAGGTACACATGGGACATCTCTCAGGGGCACCTACCCCCCAAATATGTGGTTCAACCTGGAATCGCCTTGCATATTCCGTGAGAAACCTTCAGCCAATCTGCTTCACCATGCGTTCCACCTATGTCTCAACAACATCCAAAGCTCAGCACCCATGCCATCTCTTGTACAGCATATTTTCTCATACCACATCTTTTGACTTATAACTCATCCAACATGAAAATGCTTCCGGCGCCACAAACATTGGCTCACGTGTTAAAAGCAATTCCATCACGTAGCATTCCACTTTAGCGAGATGGCGATGCGAAGGAACTGTATACGGGATTTTTTTTTCAGATGTCCAGCACTCAAAGGAAAGCATCGCGGAAAGGCTCCCAAGACGCACCCCTTTAGAATTTGCTGTTTTGCCCAAGAGAAAAGCAACTCGCTCCGCCCTCTTCGGGCCGGGTTTCGCGGGGCAAAATTTCGGTGTAAACTGCTGGCTGTGTGTTAGATTTTTCTTTGGAGTTGGTACCCTTTTAGGGGTTGCTTTGAAGGTACAGAAGTGTGAGTTTTGCAAGTTGGTACCCTTTTGGAGGTTGGTATCAAGGTAAATCAAAAGGAACACCATGATTTTGGGGCCCGCGATAAAACGCACCCCGACCGGTCCCCGTTAAAGGGATTCAGGGGGGTTGTTAAAACAAGGGGCGTTTCAACGAGTTTGAACAAGGGGTTGGCCCTGCCCGAAGGGTGGAAGGGCCGCTGGGCTTCCTGCCAGCACCCGACCACGCAACGCGCAGCGCACCGGCGCCCCGTCCGCGTAGAGGGTGCGGCTGCCGGAACTCCTCGCACCGTTCCATTCGATGGGTCAATAAAGTACGAACCACTGAGCCAAGGCAGCACAAAGCAATATGGTGGACGCAATCCTGCATCTAAGCCCTGGATAATGCTGATTCCCTTGTAACTATCAAACCATGGCTTCTCATGAAAACAAAGTGGTGCAGGATTTCGTCCATCCACAGTATTAAACAAATACTAAGCCAATAGTCTTGGAGGCCAATCTGACTCCCAAATTGCTTTCCCTCTTGTGGGTCCCCCCAAAAATGTTTGAGGGGGGGCCCTGTATTAGCCAATCATCCACAGACCAGCCGGTTTGGTATTGCTTGGTGCTGCCTTTGTATTGGTTGGTGTTGGTTTAGAACTGCTCTGTGCTGCCTTAGTACTGGCTCTTGTACCGGTTCGCATTGTTTCCGCATTGGTTTCGTACTGGGGCATGGAAAATGACTTCTCAATTGGGTACCCCTTGTTCGATCTTATTCTTGAGCGTTTGGGGTTGCCCCTGTCCTACCCGTGTGCTACCCTAGGAAGCTTCGAAATTTGTTGCCTGAAGACTTTGGCATAAGGATATGTAAGAAACTGGGAAGTTTGTAGAATGGGTGTTGTTGGCGGAGATCTTCTGACTTGCTCAATAGTCAGAAGCAAGTCTTGGTGGACAAAAAGGGAAATGGGAATTACGACCGGCCAGGGATTTTGAAGGGTTGGAACATAGCCTTTGTTTACCCGGACAAAAACACATTATTGTATCGGGGGGTAGAGACCGTTCTGAATTTGGACCCTTTGACTAAGCGGGCCCCGACACTACATAGCAATACTGTATTTTGTGTGAAATGTGGTATGGGAATTGTTAGAGAATCAATAAAGGCTAATGTTACATATGAACTAGATTTGTTGCTTATGAGTGAAAGGGATTTCCTATCAGCACTGTAAGCTTTATATGTTCATTGCAAACATGTTTGTTGAACATGTTGACAACTGCGTACAACCATCTTTATAACACAATGTTTCTCGTATCCAGATGAAACCACTGTATGCTCAAGATAGGGGTCCATTTCCTATCGTTGGCTTCCTTTTGGTCTCCCTTTCAATACCAGCCATATAGCCAAGAAGGGCTCCACCAATTGGAAAAACACCCAAATGCTCAGATGTTCAGGGACCCTTGCAGACAAAAGACTTGGAACCATTTTAGGGGGCAACCTTCCAAACAAACACTTGCACCCCCTGCTAAAACTGGTGGTTCCCATTGCTTTCCCTGTCCGGAGAAAGAGTTCAGGGATCACCATCGCTTTCCCGCCACGTTGTGTGGCCGATCACACTGATAGCTGAGTTTTCGCTGGTCCCTAAGGCTTAACTCATCTAGCGGCTCGGGAAGCGTTGAAGGTATGAATTTAGGAGGTACACGAGCAACATGATTTCTCGTGTTCAAAGGTTGGTTTAGGTCACACGAAGCCGCAAATGCCATGTGTTTTGAGCGGACAGACACATTAGTCCACTGAAAACAAGCACCAGGGCCGAAGAGGGGACCTGTTTGTCCATGTCAGACCAATCAGAATTCCCAGACATCTCAGCAAAAGTCTTCAGGCTTCAAATGGACTCCCCAAATCATACAGGAACCAGCAAAGGTTCACCAAACTGCGCGCTTGAGCACCAGACTAAACTCATCACTGGCCTGGTGTCCTCCCATGGCGTTTCACCACCCATCGAGTGGCTCACAGCGACACTCAAACCATTTTAGAAAAGAGGGTAAAGTTTACACACAAAAGCTTTGTGCAGGACACCACGCCATTTTTAGAGGAACCCCCCCAAATAAACGTATATATGTGTGTATATATATGTATTATATAATCAGGCCATTCAGCCCACCCCATTGACCAACGGATTTTTTCCGGGCCATCATTTTGCGCCCCAAAGCCGGTTGGGCCCAACCGAGCCGACCGGACCAACCCTGGTGCCTGGTGAGCTCCCGGCGCTGCTTGAGGTCAGCCTCCGTGGTGTCCCGCGTCACCGTCAGCACCTCCGCCTCCAAGCGCTGCAACTCGCCTATCCAGCGGAGTCTCGTCGGAGCGGCTCTGGGTACGTTGAGGGGATCGGTATCGGGTAGGTTTCAGAAACCAAAAGGAAACTAAGCATTTTGGCCTCAAAGTGAACCTTCAAAATCCCGGCCAATGGCTGGTGCTCAAGGATTCCGTGTTTGGGCAGAAGGGATCCGAAAGCACACAGCCAGTTGAATTCGGTTGGTCATTTCATCATTCCGCGGTGAGAACCACCAAAACACAAAATGACCTCAGACGGGGTACGGCTGTAAGTGTTGGAACCCTAAGGCTGTGTCAACGGAAGATCATTTTGCGGGTCTCCGTATTTTGTGTATCTGTGCGGCCTTAGATGGTTGGAGGTTTCGTTTTGGTTTCCTACCCAAATTGGATTGTTCATGATTGTTCACACAGTGGCAGGGACCTGGTTTGCCCCCACCCCCCAAGAAATGATTGACATGTTTCGTTTTGGCTTCCCTTTACACCCCCCCCCACAAAAAGGGATCCCATGAAAAACATGGTATCCTTTGGAAGAAAAGGAAGCATGAGAGTGACAACCCCTTTGAATATCTCCAAGCCAGAAACCCGTTTTGATTGTTTCCTCTGGCTTCCTTTTGAAACAATCACAAGAGCTTCAAACCAAGTGCCTCTTTTCTTGGGATGTTCTTCTAGTTGGTTTTTGGCAAGAAAGGCTTCCCTTCCAAAGTAAGCCAACCATTTTGGGGTCCGCAAGCTTGAGAACGGCCACACATTTTGGGACAACGTATCTGGGCATATCACCTCCTTCACCAAACTACAGGAGAAATGCCAATACAAACAAACAAAATACCCACCAACTAAAGCAAACAACGCAGACCAACCAACTAAACACGTCAAACCCCACAACTGCCGCAAATCAAGCAAACATGAGTGCCCTGACTGTGAGACCTGATCGGTCCGGGCAATTCAAAAGCCAACTCGGCCAGGGCCCCAAACAGAAGCGCAGCGCGAGGTTCCGGCGCAGCGCACCAGGGGGGCCAAGCAGCAGCATGTCTTGGCCTACCCAAAATTGCCCTCCGGAAATGGAGCCATCAACCTCTTTTTTTGTGATTTCCCGTGGTTTTGCATTTGAACCACGAAAGTGGGTAACCTGACAAAGGGCGTACCGACAAACACATCACACCTTGTAGTTATTGCAGGTGGCTACTTGCGTTCCACGCCAGGAGCCATGTGCCTTCTGATTGTGGGCGCAACTTGTAGGCCGCCATGTTAACATGCGCCATGTGCCTTTTGTGTTCGAATGGGCGCAAGTTGTAGGCTGTTGCTTTGCAGTGAAGGACTTGTGTGTGTCGGCGCGGCGCGGTCGTCTTTTCTTGTGGCAGGACCACAATGTAGGCTCAAGGCCTTGGCATGTGTGCAGCCGAGGTGATGTAGAAATGTCTGTGCAGGGCACGCCCTCCTCAGCTTATACCCCTTTAGCATCAGCTGAGCTGCATCCAGCGCATCACCATCTTCACTGCGCAGGATGACGCAACTGTACCTGATCCAATAGCAGACCAAAAGTTGCGCAACTGTATCCCTGGTGGACATGGTGTGTCGCCTGTGCCCATGTTGTTGCTGCAAAATAATGTCACCTTTGTCAACCTTCTTGATGTGCTCGACGCATTCGACCGCTCTCCGAAATCTTGTAAAAGCTGTGTGCGGTTCTGTCTGTTGAGGATGTAGTACTGTACCTTTTGCATCAAGTCATTCGGCTATTGCCTCCAACCTGTACACAATGTGCTGTTCCAAACCAATGTGTGTGTGTGTTGCGTGAGCTGAGGATGACCCGTGTGCCTGATATGATGCGCTGAAGGGTTGTGCATCCCGTCAGCGCGAACTGAGTGAAGCTGGGCGGTGTGGGCCTTACAGGCTAACTGTGTACATGTGCCTATTCAACGCCTCAAGTTGTTGCTTGAAGAGTACACTGAAACCCCCTGCGCAGACCGATCAGTTGTGCCAGTGCCATGAAGTACTCTCAGTATGCAAAAACAAAGGTGTACTTGCAAAGGGTAGCTCGTGCTTCATGTTGTTGTTTTGGTTTGAGATCCTATCTTGCCTCGATGATATTTGCTCTGATTCGTCTTTCATTTGTCTCACCATGTGCTTCGTTCCTTGCGCTACTTGTTCTGGATCCAAACCCCCTGTGTCGTAGGCGCTTGGCTCTAGGAGCATCTTGTTTTCTATCCCTTGTAGTTCCTTCATCTGACGTTTCATTTCGCCTTTTGGTTGGTCTCCTGTTGTGGGTCCCTCCAGCGTTGCCTTTTTGTCGCGGCGCGCTTGCTTGCCTGTTCTTCTTTGCTTTTGGCGATGTAGGCGGTGGTGGTGGTAGCATTTCTGATTGGCATTGCTCTGACAATCCTGTGTAGATCCCGACACCTTGGCTGGGGTTTTGGAATTTGTTTGACTGTGCAAAGCATGTGTTACACTGTCTTGCCAAACTCGCAAAGAGGTGTGTGGTGTTCTCTACCCGACCTGTTCAAGTAGCTTGTTGCTCCGCTTCTGTGAAGCGCGCATCTGCTCTCGATGTGCGTGCTGTGTCGAAGAACCCAGACCATGAGTGGATGTTCCGTTGCAATGTGCCTGCTGTGGTGCTGCCAGATTTGCGCTTTGAGTGTTCTGATTTGTCCGAACAATGTTTTGCGCGCTCGCTCAATTCCACGCTGTCAGAAAATACCCCGGACCTGATTGCGCGGCATTCAACGAGGAAGTGCTGTAGTTGTGTGAGTGCATGGTCGAGTAGAACCTTGTTGGTCAGCTGTGCCCCATGGCCATGCCAGATTGGATGTCGATTGCTGTGAGAACTGGATGTTCGTTGGGTGTCGTAGAAGCCTTTCATGTGGCCGAAGTCGAGCTCCAGTGTTGGTTGCCTAAATGTGCTTCTACCACTCTTGCTTTTGTGCCTTGTTGTTTTCCTCATCATCTGACCCCGGTTGTGTTTGAAACTCCGGTTGTTCCCCAAAGTTTGCCCAGCCTGCCCAAGGCTTGACTGAAATCCTTGGCGGTTGTGCTGTCCATGCGTCTTCTACCAGTCTGGCGTTGCGCTCTTCTCGAACTGGCTGTGCCCTTGTTTGTCCCCAAGGCGTAAGCCGCTTGATGTCTAACGGGTGTGGTCTTCCATGTCCAGCTGCACCTTTGGTTTTGTGTGTGGCGCTGCTGCCTCCTGTGCTATTGGTGGTGTCTGCTGTCCTGTCAATCTCACGCTTACATTGTATCGAACCACTTGTGGTGTAATTTTGCCTGGCGCGCTCTGAGTTGTTCCTTTCCTTTCTTGATGCTGAAACTGTTTCTCCTTTCCACATCTCTTGCTGTGCTCCATGCGGGTTGTCCATTGCACGACGCTTGTCATCAAAAGTGGTCATTGCGCCATCCTCGAACCTGATGGTCGGGTGGTCTTGAGCCTCAGGTCAGGTTATTCACACTGTGTTCTTGATGGTGTGACAAGTGTCTTCTTGTATTGTCTGTGCGTGCTACTGAGCACTACTGCGCTGACCTGCGTATCCTGCATCCGCAGCGGCATGCGGCACGAGTGTTGCAATCGCTGCTATCATGAAGGTTTGTGCCTTTTGGTAGCGCCGTAAACCCTGCTTGTTGGAAGAACAGCCCATCTCTGTTCTCCACTGTGCTGTGTTTTTCTTTGTCGTGTTGCCACCTTGGATTGTCATCCAGGGTAAGCTGGAAGCCTTTGTTCCACCAGCCTTGTAAACGAAAGAGTTGGCTGTTTAGCCTCACCAAAGAAAAACGGTGTGGCAATCTGTTGTCCGTTGCGGTGAGTCATAAAAACCCACCTGTTCCCGTGAAGCTTGAAGTATTGATTGGTCACGGTTCTCCGTTTGTGGTCCTGTTCCTTGCTGCAACTGAGTTGCAAATCGTGGCGGGCTAACATGTGTAGCCACACCGCTGTCAATCATATTCTGTAAGTAGTTGCGCATTGTTGTCTCTTGTAATCCTGAGGCGGGTACTGCTGGTGGACCAGCTGACTGTGGAAGCGCTAGCTGTTGTAACCGCGTTTGGCCGTACCCTTCTCCTGTGCCATGTCTGTGTTGTTCTTTGAGTGGGTGGTTGCCTTGTCCAACTGGTTGATTGCACTGATTGCCTTTTCCTCCTTCGTGATTGTTGTAGCGCCCTTGTGTTTGCCTTCTTGCCCTTTTCCTTTGTAGCACCATGCCGTGCCAATGTCGAATTTTGCAGGTCCTTGGTTGCCTGATGACAGGCTGCTCTGTGGTACTCGATTACCCGGGATCTCATCTGTGCACATGTTGTAATGCTTCGTTGCCGTAGTGCTCCCTTTGTCCCGTTGAGCAGTGTGGCATTTTTAACAGCATCTGGTAGTAGCTTGCTGTTCTCTTGTTCATACTTGGCAAGTTGAAACTCAAGCTGCAAAGCACTCCTCGAACTTCTGTTCGTCGAGCTGTGGCTTGAGTGACTTTCTTCAGGCGCCCAATGTTTCGTGTGCCTCACAGGGGATGGAGTGTCTGCGGTGTAGTGGCCGCCATGCTTCAAATCCGTCGCCTTGCGTGTTTCGTCTGCAAGTTACTGATGCTGGTCCATTGCATGCGCTCATCACGGCGTACACTGTTGCGTAGTTGTATCCACTCTGCTACTGCTTGTGAAGGTGCTGCTGTTTCCAATGATCATGTGCGACTTGTAGCTGCAATTGCTCCGCCTGTCTGAGCCGTCTGTTGCGCTCTGTGAATCGTGGTGGTGCTATCTTCAACTGCTGTTGCTGTTGCTGCTGACCCGCCGTTCGTGTTGTTGCGTGTCTTAAGGCCGCAGGATACTTTCCCCAGTGTTTACTGCTCCGCTACCATGTTTGAAAGCAACTTGGACCCTGTTTACCTGAAACGCGTGACTGTGTGTGTGTGTTTGTCAGCGCCGCGCTGTGGCCTTTTCCTGCGGCCTACAATGTTTGCTCAAGGCCTTGGCATACATACAGCTGGTGAGATGTGCAAGTCCTATTTTTCTTGATATCCCTTTCTCAACCCCGAAACGGGCATATGGGCCTGTCCAAAAATTGGTTGAACCACAAGTTAGCTCATATGCAACGGTTTTGCTCGCCTTCTCCAGGAAAAGAACACCAGACAAGCATACCTAAGCCAAGCAGAAGCGGGCAGTTTTTCAGCGCGAGGCAGATGTCTGGCACGCAGAAACCCTCTTTCGAAGGGGCATGCTCAGCAGCCAACGAAGGAAAACAACTCATGGATCCGAAGTAGAGGGTCCGATCGGGAGGGTTTTTAAGACACCCCCAGAAATCTATTTTGTGTATGCTTGAGTTGTTTTTTGCAAAATAGTTCATATATTTGCAGATGTTCTTAAATCAGAGTACTTCCTGCAAATGTATGGTTTGAGCACAGTGTAGCTTCTTGATCTATGCCGGCACTGACGGGCACAATGTGAGTGAGAGGCTGATTGATTGAGTGGGCAGCTCATGACACATTGCATTGTGGATCTAAAGGCTGTGGAAGGTCATGTCAAGTGCACAGAAAGCATGTCAGTGTAGAAACAATCAATTTGGCATGTCTCACAACACTACTTTAAAGGCAGGTAAAAGGCAGGGGCAATTTGGTTAGCCCCGAAAAGCTATCTCAAAAAATCTCAAAAACTGTATTTTGTTTAGCATGTTTATCTCAAAATATATATTTTTTATCTCAAGAATTCTCGGGACACATATAACATAATAGTACTTGAAAGGCAGTGTCAATTTTGGGAACCCCGAAAATCAATCTCAACAAATCTCAAAAATTATCAAACAATCTGAAAACATCTCGCAAAATCTCGAACGTTCTCATTTTATCAAGTAAAACGAGTGTCCCGTCCTGTCCCGTATCTCCTGGATTTTTGGTCAGGAAGCAGCAACACTACAGAACAGTAGGTCCGATTCGCGCAGTCAAACCACTGTGTTAAGTCAGACTGGGGTCAGCTGATGTTGAAACGTTGGGACAATCTGGAGCAACACAAGAGGCGGAGACGAATAGCTCTATATATATATATAGAGTGACGCTCGAATCGTACTGGAAAGTGATCTGGAACCGATAGCTGGCAAAATGACAAGCAGTCAGCGGAATAGTGTTAGGCCAACCTGGAGTACAACACCAATTGGCGGAATATAGCTATAAAAAATGATGATTCAACTAAAAGACGCCAGACACTTAATGTATGAAAATCTTGATTGAGGTGAGAAAACATAATATTATCTCTTATTTCTTAGGTAAACGGCAATATATTTGCATAAATATGTTGTGAATGAGTTTGGAAACCCTCCTGGTCTAAACCCTACTGATCTGAGCCTGGACTTTCGGTCCATGAACAACAGGGAAAAAAGTTCAGCCGTGTGAAGCGCCTTCGCGTTCACTTGCGTGCGGGGATGTGTTTCAAGGTCTCAGGCTTCGCCGACCTCGTTGACCACCCCCTGCTGCGGCTGGCCGCTTCCAACCACGGTGGCCGGAACCACGATAGCTTGCGCCATCGGGATCTGCTGCGGGGCTTGCATCATGGCTCCTGCAAACTTTTCTCTCCAAACAGATTCCTTGCGAGTGATAGCTTTCTGAATGGCGTGACAAATGTGTGCCTCATCTGAGCTGGTCTCCTGTTATCTCGGTGTTCAACAGTATTCCTTTAGTATTCTCTTGGTGCATCCTCAAACTTCCCTAGTAAATTCCCCTACCTTAGCAGTCCGCGTTTCTCTACTCCTCCAGCATTATTTCCCTCAGTATTCCTATTATGTCCAATATTCCCCGAATATTGCCCTAGTGTTCCTTAGTATTTTATTGGTGTCCCTAGTATTTTCCTTGTGTTCCCCTTTGTGTTCCCCCTAGCATTCCCCTATTACCACCTCGGTGTTTCGCTCGCATTCCTTTAGCATTCACTCGGCATTCTCTTAGTATTGGTTCACATGGTTCACAATATCTCCTGGCTGCGCCTGAAGCATGGCACTGGCATGTCGCGAGCGAGCGTGGCTGGCAAAAGTTGCTCTTTGCAAACACAGCATTGACACATCCAGGAGGTAAGTCATGAGAAGGCCTGAGCCACCAAGCACAACCGCTGACACAATCAAAGAGGCAAAACCTGAGTGAGCGGGGAGACAAGCCGTGACAAGGTCCGAGCGACGCGCAACAAGGGAGACAACTGGGGAGACATCTTTTGTGAGGAGAAACACTGGGTAGATAAGACGTGACAAGATCCAAGCAAGCGCACGAAAGGGAAGACAAGCGGGGAGAGAAGCGGAGAGACAAGTTTAGCAGTGAGCAAATAGAAGCAGGGAGACAAGTGGGGAGACAACCAAGCACAAACAAGCCATAGCAAGCAACAGCAGGGCAAAGGATAAAGTGGGAAGACAAATGACAAGGGAAGTAGGGACCCCAACAGCCAAGTCTGTTGAGTTGATCAACTTTTTCTGAGCTGCTCTTCCACCTCAGCTTCGTAGCTTTGTGGGTGCGATACGTTGGCTGCTTACTTTCTTTCTACGCCTCTCTGCTTATTATTCTGAGTATTGTCCTCTTTCCTTTTCGGCAAAATCTTCCGGTTCGACCTTCCTGTCCTGCGCCGGCGCCGCGCATCCAGAGCTGCCGAAATTGCTCCTTCTCCCCGGGAATGGTGATGATCACGTTCAGCCCCAACGGCGGCCACACGGGCCTGTCAGGAGGCCCACGGTAGAAAACACGATGCTCAGATACTGTCTCATACCGTGTTTGGAGACCCAGATATGGCCAATTTGTAGAAAGTTGAATCTCCGATTCGCAACCCCCCAAACCAAAACCGGGTTCCTCCGATGGCTGTTGGGCATGGTGGTGGCAAGTTGCCCGAAACCGCTGAGACCAACGTAGAACTTCCATGCGCATGGCTACAGTCAGCCTCAGAATTACTTGTCTGGGGTGTATTGCTCTGGCATGACGGCGCATGCTTTCCGTATGGTGCTCTACAGCTGTTGCGACACAGATGCTGCAAGGCATTCTTGTAGCGCTGACGTGCGCCTACTGCCAAGAACCCCAATGCGGCCCACGCTCCTTGGTACTAGTCCGTCCGCGAGCAGCGCAAGCGTAAGAAAAGCAGGAAGAGAGGGAGGAAAGCAGCAGCAGAAGCAGCAAGCAGGGAAAAGAGCTGCGTCAGAGGCAGAACACCAGCGGCACGAACAGCAGCAGCAGCGGCGGCGGCGGCGGCGGCAAAAGGGCAGTCAGAAGCAGCAGGAGCCGCAGAACAGTAAGAACAGCAGAAGGAGCAGCAACGCCAGCAGAACAACAGCAACAGCAGAATGGAAGCTGCAAAAAAGCAACAGCAAAGCAGCAGCAAAGGCAGCAGGAGTAGCTGCAAAAAAGCAACAGCAAAAAAGAGCAGAACAATAGAACAGCAGAAAAGCAGAACGGCAGAACAGCAGAATATAGCAGCAACAGCAGTAGCAAAGCACAAGCAAAAGTTGCAGCTGCAGAAGTGCACAAGGCAGAAGAGAGGCACCAACAGCTGAAGACACAACCCACGCCCTTGCAAGGCAGCTGCTGCAACTCTAGGGGTATCGTTTGGGCATGGGTGCTCTGATATGCTGGATCACGCATGTGCTCCAAGGCAATCATTTTGCGAGCGCCTGCAAGTGCGCATGCGTGTGCGGCCGCGCGCCTGCCTGCCAAAGGGGCCTGTGGGCCTGCATATGTGACTGCGCCAGCACCTGCGCGAGCGCGCGCGCACGCGCGTGCAGTGTGCTTTGTGCTTTTGTGTGTGGTGTGTGTGTGTGTGTGTTTGCGTGTTTGCGTCTGCTTTTGTTTGTCTGTGTGCGCGTGGTTGTTTGTTTGTATGTGTGTGGTGTGTGTTTGCGTGTGTGTGTGTGTGTGTGTGTGTGTGTGTGTGTGTGTGTGTGTGTGTGTGTGTGTGTGTGTGTGTGTCTGTTTCGTGTTCTTGTTTGTGTGCGTTGTGTGTGTGTATGTGTGTTGTGTGTGTGTGTTTGCTTGTTTGCGTCTGCGGCGGTTTGTCTGTGTGCGCGTGGTTGTTTGTGTGTGTGCTTGCGGTTTTGTGTTTTGTGCTTTTTGTGTGTTTGTATTTTTATGTATGTGTGTGTTGACGTGCTTGTGTTTGTGCGTGTGCGTGCTTCTGTTTTTGCGCGTTTGTGTGTCGGTGTGTTTGTGTATGTTTGTGTGTTTACTTGTGTGATTGGTTTTGTGTTTTGTTTGTGTATTTTTGAAAGCGTGTTTGTGTGTTTGTGTTTGTATGTTTTTGTTTGCGTGTTTGTTTGTTTGCTTGCTTGCTTGTTGGCTTGCTACGCATGCAAAAGGCATGCAACGTGCGTGCTGCATTCTGTGCCTTTTGTGTGCAGCTTGGCATGTAGTTCTGTTTCGTTTGTTTTGTGCAAAAGGCATGCAAAATGCGTGGTGTCTTGTTCTTCGCAGCTTGTGTGCATTCCTGCACGCAGTTCTGCTTTTTCTTTGTGCATGCATTGGTTAAGACATGTTGCCTTTCTTTTTGGGATGCTGTATGCATGCGTATGTTGCATGCATTGGTTGTCTTTTCGGAATACTTCATGCATGCAGAAGGCATGCAAAATGCGCTCTTGTGTTCGCCTGTATTTTGCATTCATATTGCAAACAATACGCATGCAAAATGCGTGCTGTATTGATCTGTGCCTTTTGTGTGCATTTTGGCATGCAGTTCTGTTTAGATTTGTCTGCATGCATTGGTTAGGACGTGTTGCCTTTGTTTTTGGGATGTTGGCTTTGCATGCATTGGTTGTGCATTTTTGGGCATATGTCATGATGCACAAGGCATGCAAAATGCGACATTGTGGTTGCTTGCATTTTGCATGTATATTGCATGAGTTTTGACATTGATGCATGTTGGGCATACACTCCGCATGCAAAAGGCATGCAACGTAGCTCAAAATGGGATTGTTTTTCATGCATTGGATATCGGTATGCATTTACTGTTGTTTGCCATGTATGTCGCGTCATGTTTGCCGCATTTTTGGCAACCACTACGCATGCAAAATGCGTGTTGTATTGTTCTGTTTTGCAGGCGTTGGTTCTGCATGCATACTTCATGCATGCATAAAGCATGCGCAATGCGTTGTTGTGTGCTCGCATTTTGCATGTATATTGCATGAATGTTGCAGCATTCTGGGCAAATACTACGCATGCACAAGGCATGCAACATGCCCGCTGATTTTGACATGCAGTTCTGTTTCGATTTGTGTACAAAACAATCTGCAGCTGATCAACAGTCCGTCTGCATCGCTTGGACGCTGTGCTTGCATGTTCGCGTGAGAAAACGAATTGCCTGTGGGATGATGTTACTCCTGCCCCCAACCGTATGCTGTCGCTTGCCGTTGCCGTGCTGGTTCACAGAATGCGGGGGATGATTTCATTCCCCCGCTTTGCTCGTTCGTTTAAGGATCTTCCAGTTCGTTCCCATGGGCCTTGGCCCATGCTTCCCATTGCTCATGGCCGGCGCCCCGAATTGGTCGATCCCCTGCTCGTCCATCACGTGTGCGACGTGTGATGCCGATTGCGCCAGCTCCACTCTGGCGGGGGCGGGCCACTGCTTGGTCCTGGACGCCGCAATGTCCTGTAAGCCCTGTGTGATGGAAGAGGCCTCAGAGTTCGCGGGAAAGGTCCAACCAAAAATGACCAAGGCAAACTCACCCATACTTCCGTTCGCTTAAGCCTCTGGAAAAAAATGCAGTAGTCATAGATTCCCTTTTAAAAAAACAGCAGGGGAAATAAAACATATTCTTAAGCAAATGGAAGTATACATGTGACCCAAAAAGGTGATGATTGAAATCGCCCGAAATTGTTGAAAATCACAGCCATTCCGCGATAGCGATTCCCAGCCCCATGACTCTTTCAGAAGGGGGATTCCCAAGGGCCACTCACAGAAAAATACCCTAGAACCTGGGCGTGCGAGTGTGACAATTAGGGAGGGTACACCAAAAATGGGCACACAGCATGGGCCTTGTAGTAGCAGTACAGGCATGGGCAAAAGCAAATGCCGTACGTCGCCACACAGCAGATGCAAGCGCACATCGCCCCGGCAAAATGCAGATTGTTGTCCTTCAGGTACGCCTCCAAGGCTTTTCCCGTCATGATACATGGCCCTGCTCCGTTTGTCGATTGCTTAACGTATCATGTACCCAAGGGGAGACCTCAGAGAAAATGTCCACCGTGGAACAGTCCACAAACTGGAGCCCTGCTCTTGTCTGTTTTTTGTTCTTACAATTAGCCGTTATTATCTTTCATGTTTACAACTTGAAACTCGCCCTCCTCCAAGGATTGCATGAGGTCATCATACTGCTCCCGGCTGCACGCGAGGGCCAACCGCTCGTCGTAGCCGGGGAACAGCTGGTTGCCAGCGGAGTTCCAGCCGATGTTGGCATAAATTCTTGGCCGGCAAACATGGTCTCAACTCTTTGCTGGGTGGAGAACAGCTTCAAACCGATTGCAGTCCAAGCAACAAACAAACCTGAAAGTGACCCTGTCGTTTGGGCCATTTTTCTTCAGGCCTCTGTCATGGCCCATTCTTTTCGGGGAGGTTAACAGTTTCCTTCTTCTGCAAATCGACATGCGCTCTAAAGAAGGTCTTCCTCAGGCAGAGTCCGCGTTGTGCTAACCTTTCCACAAACCGTCTTTTCCCTCTTCGGCCCCCTCACAAAAGACTTGAAGAGGGTAGTAACTCCAACAACAACACACACTCCTGTTGGGGTTTTGGGGGGGAGGGCGCTTCCCTTCAGTGATTCGGGGCAAGACTTCCTCTTCTTACCCCTTAAAACTCCAAGCCCTGCAAAAGTTAAAATCTTTTACAGACATATAGCCCATGTTGGCCAAAAAGCTGAAAAAAGTTGTGTTTTTAAGAGGTAAGTCTTTGGGTTGCCAAAGGCTCAAGGCGTTGGGCCCAGATCTGCTACGTGGAGCCAGGATCAGCCGTCCCATGAAGGACCGGTCCACCATGATGCGGACGCGGACGGCCGGCGGGTTGGCACCGCCGCGTGCCCTGCTCGGTGCTGCGGCGGCTGCGGGCAATCCACGCGCAGAGGCCAGGGGCTGAGAAAAAAAACCGGAGATATTTTTGCAAGGCAGAGTTCGTGGGAAAAACCAGGCCAAAGGGAGTGAGCTAAGAGGGAAGCAAGCAGCCTAGCCGTTTTGAGAGAACGGGGTTGGTTTCCTTCAATCACGAACAGGGCCGTGTCCGTGTGCGAGAAACGGACGATTCGTTTGCGCTTGCACCACTGCGTGGTTTCATGTGTGCGATGGTTGGAACTCCAGCCAAATCTGGGCCATGGTCTGTTGTCTGCACTCCCGAGGTGCGTGTGTCCCATAGTGGGGGCCCAACAAATCGATTTCCGCTGTCCCCTTGTTTGCTCAGTGCCTTACGTGGTTCGAATCGTCTGTTCGAATGACGATGCACACAGCGCAAACGGATGCGGAACCGCTCCACTGGCTGTTTCAATCTCTCGGAGTCCTCTCTGAAATTTTAGTATGCAGATACATATCTCTTGCGACTTTTCGTGTCCGATTTTCCTTCAAACACGGCTGTCAGCAACTACAATTCACGCATCTGACGATAGGCAGGACCTTCATCATGGGTGAGATCGGTTTATCACTTGTCCAAACAATATCACCCGAATCCAAACCGGGGGTGCAATGTTCAGGAACAGCGAGACGCCTCCCGAGGTTCTACCCAGTTTGCGCTTCCCGGATTCCCCCCTGCCTAGTTCCATCTTCTGTGCCATCCACCGCAGGTGCCCCGCCAACTCGTCATTTTGACTGCCTGCAGGTTGGGTGCAGACCATCCTGGTGGCAAGGGGCAAGGGTCCAAATGGGTGGCGATGCTGTCTTCCTTTCAAAGAGCCACAATTGGTCAACTGCTCAGATCACACACGAAGGCCCGTTTGCCTAGTTGCCTGATTCCCTGATCTGGGGCCTACATCCAGCAGGTTGACAAGTCTTGAGAGAATAAGCCCAACATCCCAAAACAGCTGGCAGCCTTCACATACCCAACAGGGACATGGCCCTTCCATGCAACACGCCCGTCCATGCAACACGCCTTGCGGTGTCTAAGAGCCAGGGCAAACAGCCAAGTATAAACGTACGATATGGTCAACGCCTCAGGCTGGATTCCATGAGACATTGCATTGCAATGCTTTCCAATATGTCTTGTTGAGCGTCTTGGAAATCATCAAACATGGCCTTAGAAAGTAAACAACAGAGTGACTTTGACTGTGACAAGATCCGGCTTCGACGTGCAACAACCCTGCAAAAGCCGAATCATATGTGCAATACCACCGTCTCCATTTGGGCGAATTTAGTGAATACGAGGGGTAGAGTATGAACTGCACAGAGGCATGACATCGTTGATGTCACACGCAGGGAAACCAACGGCCGCAAAGCTTAGAGGGTTCCAGTCGAAAACAAGGTGGACGGATGATCTCCTTCACCTTTTCCAGGGAAACCAAGGGGAAACCGTACACTTTGGGGTGGCATATGTTGTTTTGCGACGAACCCATGGCCTCTTTTCCAGAGTGTACCCAAGAGGGTTGGGAACCTGTTCGAGTTCGAGTTGCCTCGAACAGGCAAGGCCAATATGAACAGAATCAAGGAAACCCGAACCGGTTTCCTGGGCCAAAGTCCAAAGTGATGGAATTGCTTTTCACTTCTGTGACAAGCCTCGCCAGGGCATTAGGCTGTCAAACTGGCTTTTGTCTTGCTGCATTCATGAGGCGCGCCATCCAAAAAAGAAGAGTCCCTTACACCCCGAGAGAGCCATTTTGAGATGCAGATGAGTTCCCTGACGAAAAAATTGGGCTGAGCGGCCTGGCAGCACATCAAAGTTCCGCGGCACCGCTGCGCTGCCTCTCAAAAGCGTAAATCCCTCACGTCGCTGGCAATTTGGAGAAGCTACGGAGTGGGCAGCTTCTTTTTTGGGGGTTCCATTTTTGAGTCCGACAAATGTCACGAGGCATGGCCATTTCGTTTTGTCTTAAGCATAGTGGTCCCAGAAAATGGCAGCGGTGTCCTTTTGGTGTCCCTTCAAATGCCAAGCCAAAGGGGGTCCGGTGCATCACTTTGAGAAACACGCAAAGTAGAACCATCTCCAAAAAGAGGGTGCCATATTTCCACATGCACCGAGTAATAATGTATATTTAGGTCACAACCAGTCATGCCAAAATGGACACCCTTGAATTGGTCGCAAAACGTCACAGGGTTTTTTGGGGCTCCGTGTGTGCCTTGCTTACCCGTTGCATCCCGTTGCCATTCCCCAAGGACCTGGAAACAAAATGTCGTGTTCTTTGGGGCCGGAACCAGTGCCGGTCAACAGGTCCGATTCGCTTTGGGCAATGCGCCAGAAAGCAGAAGAGGGATCAAGAAAACGCGTGGCCGAAGGCCCCACTTTCAAGCCTCTGAATCGGCGTCCAAGGGAAATTCGTAGTTCGCATCCAGATGCAAAGAAATGAACCTTCTCCAAACATCTGTGGATTACGGCTCGAACCCCTATGGTTCTTTGCAACAAGCCCATCTTGCTTGATGCTTTTCTGGAAAGCATCCCTGGAAAAGTCACCCTTGGCCCTTTTCCCCCGGGTTGTTCTTTTTTGTTTTACACCAAACTTTCCACATTTGGGCTTTTGAAGGGAAGTCAACCTGTTGGTTCACTAAAAGCTTGGTTTAAATTCGAGAAGCATCAACATGAAACCACTCGCGTGGAGGTGCCCTAGTTCGGATGGTAGCCATATATACGTGTGTGTCTGTGTGTGTGCTTGTGTGTGTGCTTGTGTGTGCTTGTGTGTGCGTGTTGGCGGCATTTACCTCCTTGTGTGACAAGTACCATCTGCTGTCAAACCATTTCGACCTGAATTTGACCTGATTCATGATCGAAACCTGGTAAGGGGCTGGATCCAGAAGCGAAGCACTGGCTCGCTTACAACGGCGAACTACACAGGGGTCTGCAAAGTACAGCCAGCTTGATTGCAGATATTCGCACCTAAGTCCCCTACCCAACCATAAAGGAGAACTCCAGGAAGGCTCGTCTTGGGTGTTATTCTCCACTCTTCTTTTCTTTTTTCTTTCTTTTTGGGGGGGAGGGGGTCATATCCTAGTCTTAGACGTAAAACAACTTACCCTATTACAGATTATTGCAGAGAGAGACCATTTGAGCCAAACTCCGTCCTGGCTGCGCGAGCTGGCGCGAGAGCCGGGCCGTGCGCTCCGGCGGGGGCATGGCTGGACGCCAGGTGTACGAGGTAAAAGATCCAACAGGTGGGGCTTCAAGCGCAAGACTTTCCTGGTACAACACAAGGGGTTGAAGATCCACAGGGTGCAAACTGGTGTTGACCCTCTCAAAACCAGGAGCCAGTTTGGACTGAAGCGGACACCTCAAGGTTGGCAAATCTCTGGTTCCCTTTCCACTGCAGGTGGTTGGTTCGAGACAAACATCATGTTGAGAATTTGAAGCCCAACGCGCGCTTCCGCAAAGCTGGACAGTCTGAACAACGTTAAGCTTGGCGAACAGAAACAGAGCCAGGAACAGAGCTATCAGGATTGTTGCACATCGAAGGTACTTGCCTGAAGAACCTATTCTGTAGCACATCCTGAAGTGCAAAGGTGTACAGGTATTGCAGGATACCAATGATTTGGTCGAATCCTTGAAGAGGGTACTGTTCAATGCTGGCCATGCCTTGGGAGGGTGGTTTTGAGAAAGAACACCTTCCTAGGTGATCTAGGTTCACCCAAGCTGCTGCACGTCTTGCAAGGCGTTCAAACAAGCATAGATTCATGTGAGGCTGCTTGACTAGTCTGCTTTTGGGCATGCACGCTGAGGCGGCGCTTCGATCTGATCTCCGCAAAACAGAATCCCCCATCAAGGTGCTTGGGTTCTTGCCCAAAAGGCAACTAACATTGGATCAGCTGAATCGGTGTGCTGCCGTCGAAGAAAGCAGCCAAAGCATCATCCAAGCGGGAACCCATGAAATGCATACCTCTTCCTAGGTCTTCCGCTGGTGTCCAGGAAAAGGATTGTGCCAAGCACGTGACGGACGACTTCGTCCATCAAGCAGCTCTAGCAATTGCATTTAGGAGTCCTTCTCTGCTTTCTCCTCAACCAGGGTATGAGGCCAGGATTGCTTCTAGCACGTGATTTTTGCCGTACCCTTCTCCAAAACAATTCCCGTCGCGATCGTGACGACAAGCAAAGCTCTCCACGGCAAATTTGAAATGAGATCTTCAGCGTAGCCCACTTTGAGAGAGGTTTTGGATAGCGACAACAAAATGCAGCTGGACATTGGGCTTCTAAGCGATTCCCATGTGATATGCTTCATGTTCGCCACTTGCCAATACTTCTACATTCCCAAACATGGACTTCAACATCGCCCTGGGAATGTACCGAAGCCATGGTACATTTGGACCCACCTTCAACACCCCTTCACCTCACTTAAGAATGCTTTGGGGGTCCCTGAAATCTTCCAGCCGTGGACCAGCCTGAGCCGCTGCTTTTTCCCCTCTCGCGGGCTCGCATGCCGAGTGGCAGGCCAGCATCTCAGGCATAAGGGAGCTGAATTTGTGACCCCGGGTGCAACTTTCATCGGATGGCTTGAACATCTAGTCAAGAACCCCTCAAGAGGTTCGAGCATACGCAGAAACACTACGGCTGTATCCTGGAAACGACCTTGACCTACGGATGTCTGCGAGAGCTGTACTCATGCAGCTTTGCATCAGGCTGGGCCTTGTGAGTACCAGGGACTTTGAGGACACATCTTTGAGACCACCAACTGCAAATCAAGTAATTATCTCTATGCGCTGCTTTGCCAAGTATGGCAGGTGCCTACACTCGCTTCGTTGGAGTGCTTCTATAGACTCCTTTTTGAAGTCACTTTAAGGGTCCCATCCCCTTGCCGCCGGGGGGGGCAGTTGGATTGTAAACCCTATCAGGGACCCCTCCTTGCCGGAAATGGCTTTGACGGGTTGGTGACATCGTGGCCATGGAGACCCCGGGAAATGCCACCACTGAGGTCCGGAGAAACAGCAAGCCCCGTGACGTAAGGTCGCGAATTGGTCGTGCAAAGCGATGCGATACAATTCGACACGCCGATTCGACTGGCCAACGAGACGCCCAGAAAGATCCAGAGCTGGTTCTATGGCAGGTTCCCATGGGACATTGTGGGAGTGTGTCCAAATCAGTTGCCCCCCTGATTGATATTGTTCACTCCGAATCCAGGCAGAAAACCGACCATTTCTGGGAGCTGGTTGTGACAACCTAGGGGTGGAAACAATTCCTGGTCCCTGGGCCTTTCGTATTTTTGAACTGCCTTGAATGTCTTGCTTGTACCCATTGGAGGGCCAAGTGCATTGACGCTTTGATTTGGGGAGCCACAGGTTGAAACACATTGACGCATACGATTGGTTCCAAATTGAACTGAGGACCCTCCCACCAACCCCCCCCTCCCCCTCCATTCTAGGCTTATCGGACAAGCGGAGCTTTCCGCCGCCGTTAGCAGGGAAGGACAACTACTTTGGCAAACACTGCCCGAGCTCGATGGCCTGAATCCGGCAGCTGGGGTAAAAAGCATTCAGCGCATCCGACCTGTGCAAAGATGGTATGTCCAGGTGAACTAACCCTTTGGGTAGGTGCCAAGAGTCTCTTTTGGAGGCTCAGCTGTGCAGGGGAAAGTGGGAATATTGAAGAGCTTTAGAGCCCGTTGGTTCACTGACATGGCCTCAGGCTGCCATGACAATGAGTTATCCGGTTCATACTACGAGGAAACCAAAGCCCCACCCAGCCAATGGGAAGATTCTTACCTTCTCAGAGGGCTTCTGATCGAAGGATTCTAAGAAGCTTTGCCAAGGGTTCAGGGACAAGACGTCTAGCTATTCTAACAGGACACATCCTGCAAATCACACACGTGCATCTGAGGTGGCGGCTTGTGTAGATTGTAGATAGCCAAGGCTTGCATACGACAAACAACATTTCATCAAACAACGCTGCAACACCCAGCCACAGAAGTAACCAATAATTGTTGTTTGTCAACCCCACACAAGGTGGGGGGCAATATTTCATCGATCAACAAAACGAGGAAATACAATTGTCTAAAAGTGGCTGCTGTCATACAATGAGAAAGCTCCCCCAACGCACTCTTTTCTTCAATTGGATACCGCAAAGCCAATTGCTGAATCAGGGATATGTCCTTCCCGCTTACACATTTTGCTGTTCAAACAGCAACAGGCAATTGTCCTCCACGCATTCCCAGGAGGGAAACAAAACAAACAAGGCTGAACCAGGTGTGGAGATTGGGTAAACAAGCTCGAGACCCCGATTCATCGAAATCGCTTGCTACGTGATGGTGAGCTCGTTTAAATTCTATGTGAGCTCGTTGCAAAATAGCAGTCAAAAGTCTGCTATTGAACGGTTTGGACTGCTCTGTTGAT